>CAJNYU010004191.1:72155-188710 GCA_905331475.1 Rotaria socialis | reverse complement strand
CATCAATTCTCCCCAGAGAAATCCCCGGGGAGTCCCCCAAATAAAAAGTCCCCGGGGACTCACGACAGGGACTCCCCAGGGATTTCGTTATTTTACGGGGACTCCCCGGGGAATCGTTGGGGGAGAGTCGATTAGGGCGTGGTATAGAGTGTCTAGTAAATCCTTAATCAAAGAAACCTTCCACGCGTTCATCCACCAGATAACTGGGTGTGGATGTAGGTAGAGTCAAGATATTCAGTATATCAACCAACCACACCCTTAAGATCCTACCCAATTCCGACTGAATCAGGAGGTCGAAATGAACGACTTTTGTGATATAATATAATATACTATTGCAAAAAGAAGTATGCTTCTTTTTTTCTACTATTGTCATCAACCTTTAACACGTCACATGCATTCTATTATAATGCAAAAATCTTTTGTCCTTTACAAATACTTATCTCACTTACTTTTTTCCTTTCGTGTTGCTGCACGTCATATTATGATACGAACATACAGAAGCAGATACAACAGAAAGAAAACAATATTGAAAACAATTATATCTTGCTAGCCGTCTAGTTGATTTTGCATGATGACTACCAGTTCTAATGGAATACATGCTGAGTCACAATCCACTGTTTATGTACTATATCGTCGGCGATTTTATATTCTCGGTGTTTTCTCCTTTCTTTCTTTCAATCAGTGCTCATTTTGGCTCACATTTTCTCCCGTTTCGCCTAGTGCACAATCCTACTACAACATTTCTTCATCCACCGTTGATCTTCTCCTCAATTGGGGACCCATTATATTCATACCCTGTCTTCCTCTTGCCTATATTCTTCTTAATACACGGAATGGTCTCCGGCGCACTGTCATTTGTATAGCTGTTGCCTGTTTTATAGCTACTCTACTTCGAGTGATACCTTCGATAGTTGTTTCTCATTCAAATCCCCATTTCAAAACCATCGCTCTATCCTTCTTTCATGCTGGCCAAATTATCAATGCTGCATGTGGTCCACTTGTGATGATGCCCGTTTCTCAATTGTCATGTTTATGGTTCGGTCCTAACGAGAGAGCACGAGCTACTACATTCGCTATCATGGCAAATGTATTCGGCTCGACTGTCAGTTTCGTTATTAATCCATGGATCGTGTCTAGGCCGTCGAACTTACCATACTTGCTCTATTTTCATCTTGGTCTAGCACTTGTGGCTGGCATTCTTACTTTAGCATACTTTCCTGCTCAGCCACCCAAGCCACCATCGCATGCAGCTGAAGTACTTATGAACGTAGAAAATAACAATTCTGATTCAGGATTCAAAGTTTACATGAAAGGTCTCCGACAATGTATCATGAATCCTTCATTTGTTCTACTTGCAATAGTCGGTGGTGTAATGACTGGAACATTTAGTGTGTGGACATCATTGTTTTCTACAATTCTTGCTCCTGAAAATTATAGTGAGCAACAAGCCGGTAAGTTTATAAGGGTGTGTAGTAGGAGTGATTGTCCATGCTAGAAGTTATTCTCTGAAATATTGGGCTCATGTACAACCTTCTTATTTAGAAATAAAACCAATAATATAATGTAATGCAACCACCGTAAAGCCTCCTACACAATAACCAGTTGAGAAACATTAGCAGTATCTGAACATTTTTATTATATTAAGAATCGCATGAGTACACTAGTATAATCATTGACGTATACCAGCATTCATTAAGGATCAGATCAGTTCAATAAAACATAACTAGTCGTGAATATTAGCGTCCGCCAGTGCGAAAGATTCTTCAATTTAACTTTCTATTAGGTTGGTTTGGTTTTGCCTCATCATTAGCAAGCATTGTTGGCGGGTTTTGCTTAGGTGCGCTGGCTGATTCGTCTCGTTTTCGACGTTCACTCAAAATGTTGATCATTATTGTGTTGATAGCCTGCTTCATCCCGATCGTTTGGTTTCAACTGTCCGTTCGTAGTGTTTTTTATGATGCACATGTTCTTAGTTCGACACAATACACTATCGGAATTGCTGCCACTCTTGTTGGCTTATTTCAAGGAGCTGCAGCACCATTGGTCTATGAGAGCCTAGCTGAGATCACGTATCCTCTTCCGGAATCTCTGTCCGCCTCTGTTCTCGTTCAATTGAACAATGTGACTTTTCTTACTCTTCTCTTTGCTGTCTCCGGACGATACAAAATAATGAACTTGCTTGTTGTCATTGCCATTGGACTATCTATTGTGATGGCTGCTTTGGCTCGTGTCTCGTACAAACGACGAGACGAAGATGAGAGAAAGAAGAGAGAAGGCAATGATACTATGCAATTAAATAGTACTATTTCTACTACCAATTAATTACATTATTGACATTTGATTGTGGATGATTTTAATCTTTTCGTTCACCTTCCCATTTACTTCTATTTGAATTAATTTGTCTATTCTATTTGAAAGTCAAAGCGTGTCTTCTCAGCAACGTTACTCTAATATTATACTTATATTTCATGTGTCAGTATATTTTTAGAAAATTACAAAGTGCTGAAAATTGAAATAAATATAACATATTATAAATTCTTTTGCACATGACGAATTCGCTAAACTTCATCAAATGACATAGGTACAATACATTTCAGATTATTGGAAGAACTTACTTTGTAAGCAACCAACACTCGCACCCTAGCTCTGTTTGTGGATGAATATGACTAAATGTGTACGTATGTGATCCCTGCTCTTGTTTAACACAATGATTCATTCACTGCTTCGAAGAACAGGTCTTTAGTCGTGGATTTGGTTCTTACTTGAGGTGTATACTTTCTGTTCTTGCAACAATTCGTAATGACTTTCGCAAACGCTTGTTTAAGAAATTTTTTCAGCATATGCAGCTGTATCCTACACATCGCATCTACTTTTAAAACGTTCGATAATGAAATAATTCTTAGAGTAGGTATTGCATGTTAATTAAAGCATAAATATTTTTCTGTTGGTTTATCGTAAGTGAAAAGAGATATGAGAAAAGAAAACAGTATTGCAAAAATGTTGCAAATATTCCATTTTATTCTTTCTATCGAAACATTCATTTATGCATCCAACATTGTGCGAAGAAATGATATGAAAAAACACAAAAAATTAGATGGGTCCTGTTTTGATAAGATAATCAGAACAAGAGTCGATCATGTAGTCTAAAGTACAAAGGATAGTTTTCCAAAGCTAGAACCAAAGATATCTCATAGTATTCGAAAGAATTATCAAATTATTTTAAATCATAATAAACAGTTCCGAAATTTTCGTGAACCGAACCAAAATCAAGATGATTTGATTTTCTAGTAGTACAAAGAATTTTTTCGAAAAATTCAAGAGACTCTTCATATTTATTTCGAGCTTTGCAAATGATACCAAATGTTTGAAACGAGACACCTATTCTGATATCATTTTCTATGCAAAGATTAAATGCATTTTGGCTTAACCTTTCGTGATATTCTATTTGATAATAAGTTACTCCAATGTGCTTTACAGCATTACTCATGTTGACACAATCGGCTAAGCACTCAAATATTTCGACACTCTTGCACACAAATGGTAAAGCTTGCTCACATTCATACAAATGAAAATGAACGAATCCGCAAAATTCAGATAGCAGCAACCTAGTATAGGCTGGCATTGCTGTGAGTTTTCCATCGACGCATCCAATACTGAGTGTAATTCATGTTTGAAATAGCTTTGAACTCTGTAAAACTGATTGAACGTATTTCTACATCAGCTAGTTTGCACCAGCAATCAATGGATGACCATAGGGTATCATCCTATCGTTTCAATATTTTTGAAGTAGATACGCAAAGGAGTGCAGACGAAAATAGGACATATCATTCACACGTATTAATAAAAATGAATTGTCGAGCTAAATTCAACAGTACAGTAGATATAGGCTTTGTGAGCTTATTTGTTTGTCTCCAAACAATGAATTTTCATGTAATGATTCTTAGTTATTTTTATTTGAATCTCTTGAAAAATAGTTGACAATATGAAAAGAGAAAGTCAACCAAGTAATCATGTGATACGAGTGTTGGATTTTCATTGTAGGCGTGTGTTTGTGTCATATTTCCTATTAAGAAAAAGTAGTGGGCTAGTTTAGAATCATAGAATACTCAAACGGATAAAATCTCAGTCTCAATCACTCGATCAGTTATCAATGAAGTGATATTTTGACAGAATACCTACTTAGCTTTGTTAGGTGTTGGACTAACAGCGAGATGATATGACCACAGAACGGAGAAAAAGATGGTCCTTTCGTGGGATTCGAACCACACATCCTCTGCTATCCGGGCAGATGTACTACCGTTATACTAGAAAATACAACTTGATCTCCGTTTAGAATTGTAGGGGACCACTACAATGCTAACAGGCTTATTAAAAACACTATTCAAATATTCTTTTCATTTGAGACCATGACGATACACTTAAGTTTATCTTCAACGAACACACAAAAAACAAATAGCCCAGACACAGATAATTCTATTCAAATATTTTGCTGATTTCAGAACAAAGATTTGAAATAGATGACATTATCGACGTACATCCGACAAATGAATGATTCACACTAAATCTCTCTTTCAGTATTTTTTCTCATTCCAGAACAAAGATTTAGAGTCGATTATAATAAAGACGAAAACATGGTAAATAAATAGTTCATAGCACTGCAAGCAGCAAGATCTCCGTTCAGATATTGTGGTATCTATGATAGGCAGCTTGTATGCTGCAATGAAGAAGTGCAACTCGTCGAAAAAGTAGAAACCGTACGCTTATTGATTAAATGATATAAACCGTGATTGCTCTCAGCTTGATTGGCCAAGGTTTGTGTCATGCAGGTTGCAGTCATTAAGACTAAGAAGGCGCTCAAAGCAATCAATTGGTTGAGTTTTTGCATTTTGCTATGTTGTTTTTCGAGGCTTAAAGAGGGAATCGTAGATGAATACAATCAAGTATGTAAATGATATGGTCCTAAAGTTGTACTTTGACTCTATATGTAAGTCGACCGTCGAATAATGAGAGATTCACGAGAGAAAACTGTATATCTTATAAATGAAGAGAGGCAGATGTCTTTGTTTCTCGTAGAAAAACTGTTCATGTAACGTGTTTTTTTATTTATTTCGACGAAAACACTTAGAGGAACTGACTTTTAGTAGCATTCCGCACAGTTTCAGCGAAGTCATTGAAGTTCGACGCAATGTGGCCGGAGTGTGCCGAAATTTGATGGCCTCGCCGAAACTACTTGAAGCTATCATTTTGTTATTGCTATAGGATCTGTTTATTTTCATAGAATGTTTATATTGTGTAATATAAGATCTCAAATAATAAACTCTTCGGATTTAGTGTATGGTTCAGTATTACTACAACATTTATATGTTTTTATTGTTACACTCATTTTTTGCTTTAAGAAATTGCTCATTTTGGGCTCGTCGATTACGCTTACAATTATTAAGCAAGAAACAAAATCTTTCTTTTCTTTTCTTTTTTTTATTCACTTTATTTCAGCTTATCGATATGAAATCAAATAAAATATCTTTGTTTTATCCTCATAATTCATCGCGCATCGTTGACTGTTCATCGATCTTCAGTGTTCCCTTTCTTATTAGGCGATATTATCATCGATAGTTTTTGCTTGAAAACAATATAAGGAACACTCATGATCGCTGAACGGTAGAATATTGTTGCATGCAATGAATGTATTGAGAGAACCTTGATCGAATCATCTCACCAGATCATTTTCTTAAATTATATACAAAAAAAGTAATCACGTCTAATCATGTCTTTTATATTATGAATTTTATTAAGATACTCTTATTTTTCGCATCTTCTAAATCTTGACTTTCACTGCCGTATTTGTCAGGGTTAATCTCTATAACTGAATTTTATGATATTTCATGAATAAAATTATATCATCAAACCAATGATAAGTTGCATAGGTGAATTAATTATTGATTATAACGGTTTAACTAATGGATAGTATTGTATTTTCTAGAAGCAACCTAATTTCTATTCATGCAATGTCCCAGAAGTCCATATGAAAAGTAGTCTGCTAGTGTAATATCCGGCGATCTCGAAACTTGTGAAATCTCTTTATATCTTCGAACTGATCTTATGAAATTCGGGATAACTATGATACTTGATACCGGCGGAGTTTGTTTTATAGTAACAAATCAAAGAAGATGCATAGAAAAGATAGCAAAACCCTTACCAGATATTAACACGACAAGAGTTCAAATGCTGCGTGCATGAAAAGAGAAACATATCGAAGTGATTTTTCAAATCGAAATTCATAATTTTTAACAGTATTCATGAGGTTTATTTCCATCAATTAAAACCTCAGAGTAATACCTACGATGAGAAAAGAAAGTTAGTTGATCAAGTTTGATAAATAATGGAGTTATATGAATTTATTTTGCATGCACATATTTAGGAGCTCAAGTTTTGCAAAAATAGAACTATCATGAATAAAGACCATTTTTATATTTGTATGAAAAACAGAATCGAGTCTACGTTTGACATTGATTACAGCATGGCAATTTAAAAAACTAAGCCGAGCTATTTACTATTAGAAAAAGAAACAATACAATGATAAGAAGATCGCTCTCAACTAAATCTAAATGAAACCTAAATAACGGGTGGCCAAGAATAAATGGCACGTTTTATATTTTGTGAATATCTTGCTTAGCTTTGTTTGTGAAGAGCTGACATTAGGATCAAAAGATAGCCCGTTGAATTCTCTACGAGTACAGTATGAAACGTTATTTTGTAAAAAACAAAGCAAAAACACTCAACACATTCGAGAGAGCCAACTTTCTAAGCCACCTTTTAAATAATATTTGGAGCCTTTTTTAGAACTTTGAAAACTAATAAACTGGTAATGAAGATGTTTCTGAGCATTTTGAAACATGCTCTTATTCTCTATGCAGCTCACAGGTCGTTGCAATTAACTTGACGGTCTAAAAGACAGACTTTTCAAAACTCTATTCAAAATGTTAGTCATACTGACTCACATCTAATATTTTTCGTCAGTCGAATTGAAAGAGAGAATTTCAGCTCAACTTTTACCGTTGGGTTCGGTACAATTGTCCGAGATTTTCAAGGGCTACCAAATATCTATACTACTTTATTGTTGTCATCGTGGGGCAACGAAAAAACTCTAAAAAACGACAATTTTTCAGCTTAGCAAGCTGGCTCAATTGAATGTGTTGAGTATTCTTACTTGTATATTTTTGCTGTATTTTTTACAGAATAAAGTTTTATACTGTACTTGTAGAGAATTCAACGGGCTATCTTTTGATTCTAATATCAGCTCGTCACAAACAAAATTAAGCAAGATACTCACAAAATACAACGTGTGCCATTTATTCTGGACCACCCGTTATTTGCATGATTTCCTTTTTCCTTTGGTGTAAGATCAATGCTTTTATAGAGAACACGAACAATCTAATAATAGTTCTCAATCTTGAGGATTTCGATTTGGTTAATCCTCCTAAACTTGCCCACAACTCACACATAAAGATGTCTTCTCTCGACATTATTTGGTGTTGGGTTGATAGTAATCGAAGTATTGAATGAATCGGTAACTATAGAATTTCACTCTGTTGATAAAGAAACTCGCTATTTGACGCAACTTTCACCAACAAATGACACTGCAAGATTTGGACGTTGAGAAACATCATACATACTAACAATCTGACTATTACACGTATATTTTTGGTGCATTTTGTTAGATGCTGTTATCTGTGATTATACTCTCTCGTCAGCGGAATATCGAATCTCACGCAGAGAGAATGAAAGAAAAAGTGCAAAATAGAGCGAGCACCAAGATAAAGTTATGATACACTTGCTGACATGTTATCACTAGGGGTGCTACATTACTTTTAATCGTTAAGCGGTAATATTTTTTCGTACTTTGTCGTTTATTACTTTTTTAAAGTACGTTGCTTTCTTTTTATCATTTTGATGATACTAGAAGTATCGGTCTTTCTTAATAACGACCTAAGAATTCGTTCAGTACAACTTTATTACTTACTCCTGGTTACAGTAATACAGCAGCCCTAGCTATCAGTCAAATGCGTGCTTCGTAGCAGTATACGTCCTATTGTTTTGCCGAACGCTAATAAAAAAGGCACTCTAAAGAGAAAACAGAACGACATTATCTTAACATGTGGTACGCTTTGCTTGCAAAGAATCTGTTCGGTCGTTTCGATTTCAACTGAGATACTCTGATAGAAAGAATGTATACAAGAAATGTATCGGGCTGACTCGAATTTTATCTCTTGACTCAGTTTTCTCTATGATCAAATATATTCCTATTCTCTTTTGGCTCTATTCTCTGTTGATTGAATCCCGATTGAAAGCGTACCTTTCAATGAACTTTTCATTTCTGAGGAATTAACCATCGTTTCACTAGAGATTCTTGCTAGAGAGTTATCAAAGAGCCGTAGCGGTAAGATTCATAAATTTGGTCTAGATATTGATTTTCTAGAATGGCTCACACGAATGATAACATTGATACATATGATTATATTATCATTGGTGGTGGTACCAGCGGTGCAGTTGCAGCTCGACGTTTGGCAGAAGGAAATACAGATTTGAGTGTGTGTCTTCTCGAAGCTGGACCAAGGTATGTTGGTGTGTGCACTCATTTTTCAATCTTGAACAAATAATCTTTTGTGATAGTGATGCAGAAATAGTCGATGGGCGTATGATTGGTCGTTGGCTTTTAAATGGCGATAGATCATACGACTGGAACTATGATACTATTGCTCAGAAAGGTTGTAATAATCGTATTATGCATGCTATGCGCCCCCGTTATCTCGGCGGATGTAGTGCAACCAATGGTACATTGCTCATCCGTGGTGCCAAAGCAGATTATGATCGGATTGCAGATATGGGAAATCCTGGATGGAGTTGGGAAGAAATGTTGCCCTATTTCAAGGCATCTGAGACGTTTCATCCCGCTGAATGGCACCAAGCCGACTTGAATGTCCATGGCAATAATGGACCTCTGCACACTGAGCCTCGTCGTTTTGCACCTATCTCTGAAAAAGTGCTTGACTCTTTTATCGATAGTGGCTTTAAATACAAACCAGATATGTTTATGCAGGGCGATTTTGAAGGTTTGTTACGTTCATTTCTTGTCTAAAAACTCATTTCAGTACTCATTAGGTGTTGGGCATGCTATACGTACAGTTTATAAGGGTATTCGAAGTACAAGTGCAGACTTTGTTCACTCTTATGAAAAAACAAACCTTACAGTCCAAACAGGTGTCCATGTCGATCGTATCATTTTAGAAAAGAATAATGTAAACGATAAAGACAGACGTGACTACAAGGCAGTCGGCGTGGAAGCACATCATGATGCAAACGGTCAATCGATAATTATTAAAGCAAGAAAGGAAATTATTCTAAGTGCTGGGTATGCTGTAGAGATATGTGACATGATTCAAAGTCGAATTATTACATTAGAAAGAAAACTGTCGAAGTTTTTCGATAAACAATTCTTTTCGAGAAACTTTCTAATAGTACACTAAATCAGCTTTCAGTCTAATTTCAGTAAAAATGACGAGCAGTAATGGTTTCAGCCTTTTGACGTCGTCATGAAAAAAAACTAGCACGGCTCACGAACTGCCAAGCTATCCAATCCCGTTCGAGTTACTACTTTTATTTAGTGCTTACAATTCTCCAATGGTCCTAATGCATTCCGGTATTGGTCCAGCAGAGCATCTGACCGAAATAGGTATCAGTTGTAAGGTGGACTTGCAAGGTGTAGGAAAAAATCTTCAAGATCATACGATTGTATGTACTTCTCTTTGCTCGACTGTGCAATACTTCATGCTATCATTTAGGTTTTTACATCTTATCAAGTAAACGATCCAAGTCTGACGCTCGACCGGTTCATTTACTACCACCCAGACGTCCTTGCAGCATCCGTAAAACAATGGCATGAAACAAAAACAGGACCTTTAGGAGAATTCTCGTTTGGCCCATTCGCTCTGAAGCGAATTGATAAGACTATTCAAGATCCTGTATGGGAAGCTGCAAAATCTGAGAAGAAAACGGATCAATCATCTGATTACGATCCGACAGGCCAATGGCCGAATCAACCTCATATCGAATTCTGGACATCAGAAATGCTCCTCGGTGCTCCAAACTTCATAGATCCAGGTCAGTCGATCGCAATAAAAAAAGCCATTAGTGCAGTTCCGTGCGAGGCTGAAATGTAGAACCCATATACTCGTAAATGACTTTTTAATCCAAGGCATATAATTTCGAACAAGAGTACAACAAGGCTATATACTAGTATTAGTTTTACAAAGTTTCTAACAAAAATGAAAATTATTTGATTTTAAATATTGTTGTAAAATGAAGATGTTTTACATTTGACTTTGATTAGTATGGATACTTTGGCTACGATAGTAGCGTAAGCAGCGAAATGTAACAAGGTAAAAATATAAATCTATAATCATACATTTTTTAAATTCATCTTATACAAGATATTTCATATATTATAATAATTGATATAGTTTTATTGAAAGAGTTCAAAATGGTTGCATTTTCAGCCAACATACAGAAAAGTTTTGTTCCAATTTGAGTAGATAGATCGTAGAAATAAAGAGCCACGAATATGACAAGATATAGTGATGATTTGTTCATATTTAAATCCTTGAAAAAACATCGGTTTTCACTATAAGTTGCTTTCGTGTAGTGAGCAAGGGTCGCTATCAGCGAACGCTTCGCACTTTAGATAGATCGAAACAGAATAGATAGTCAGTTTCTCTATATTTTACAAAAAATACTCTCCTAGTCAAATAATTATGGCAAGTAAATGATAGCTATCGATTAGTCATAATTTTCTTGCGAGGATATAATTGCCTAAAATGGACTATACAAACGTTGCATGTTTCACAGTAATTTATATAGTTAGAATAATTTCGTAAGATCCATTAAATATGAATCTATTGACTTTTGCAGGTGAACCTCTTCCTTGTCCGGTCGGGGATGAAGGTATCATTACGCTCGTCACTTTTCTATGTGGATCCCAAGCAAGAGGTACAGTACGACTCGCATCCAAGAATCCGTCAAGTGCACCAATTATCGACCATGGCTTTCTCGAAAATGATCTCGATGTAGCTGTACTTGCTGAGGGTTGTCGGATTGGTCATGAAGTGCTGATGAAAGGTCGAGGAACGAAAGATATCATGGTTGGTCCATGGCCGAAAACAGCATCCCATCCAAACGATCTGGCTGGTTGGAAGCAGCATGTACGAGCTTTCGCCAACACCTGTTATCATCCAGGTGGTACATGTAAAATGGCACCTGACACCGATTCTATGGGGGTAGTGGACCATCGGCTTCGCGTAAGAAATATTGAGGCCTTACGAGTGGCAGATGTATCCATAATGCCTTTACTAAACAATGGACATACACAAGCTCCTGCATACGCTGTTGGTGAAAAAGTAGCACACATGATTTTGGAAGATGCTGCCCTCGCAAACTAACCGTATACAATTCATATACGTGGATTATTGATAACATTTAAAAGAAACTATATTTGTAGGAAGATTTTCTAGTTATCAGAATTTCAATGCTTTTCGAAACGTATAAAAATGAATTAGGAGAAAATAGGATTGAATTATGTGAAGGAGAAAAATAATGTCTTCTATTGTGCCGAACTCTATTAAGAAGACGTTTGATATTAATCTTAGATAAAACAACAAGTAACGAAAGTATTTTCTTCAAGATCGAAATATTTTATTACTAAATCGAAGATGAAAAAGTACTAAAAAGTAATCAAATCTATCTAATTTCACACAGAAGAATTCTAATTCTCATAAGCAAAGCAAATTTCCATTTCTTTTTTAAATAATTTTTAGTGAATTTTGTTGAGTGATTACAATAGAAAAGTGATCAATGAAAATTTTCTTCTTATTGGTTTAATTCAATCATATTAAAAATACATATTCACTCGAGTTGGTCAATTAAAAAAAAAAATTTATCAAATTCAAAATCCTCTTAATTCACTTTATCGACATTTTCAGTCATTTTCATTTGTTCGAGAAAAAAAAAATCATTGAAGGACATATTGTTAAACTCATCGCTAGATTGGTATTATTTAAAAATCAATATAAATATTTCTCTATAGTTTTTCTTTCTGTAAGAAAGAGTATCTAGATCGATCAAGCAACAAAAGAATTTCATTCAGCAGCTGTTTTCAGTTTATCAACAAGTATTTTAGTTATTGACGAGAGATGTCTCAAGTTTTGGAAGTAAAGTTCACCGGGTGCAAACGTTTTCGACCAGGTGCAACTTGACTTTCATATTATCAAATATATTTCTAAATCCTTTCTTCAGATGGAAGACCAAGGCTGCATCTCATTTATTTTCATGGTTTAGACTCCAGAAATAACATTAAAGTATGAATGTATGATACCATTTGGATTCAAACTTTTTTCAAAATCAAATCCGAATTCGAACGGGCCCGGATCAAATCTTTCTATGGAATCGAAAACAAATTTTAACGAAAAATAAACGCCGATTGTTTCCTTGAACAAGCGAAATATATCAGTACAATAATTGCTGCTTAATTGGTCAAAATATTTGAACATTTTCCAATAATTAATTATTGAAGAAAAAATTCTGATAGACTATTTGTTCTTTATCGAATCAAATGTTTTAGTTTGTTTTGACAATATCCTTACAAATATTATTTTTTCCACTATAAGATTTACAATCGATTAGAATTCATCCTGTTATATATTTTAACGAATATTTATTCAATCAGTTCAAATCGTTCGTTGTTCAAGAAAGAAATTTTTTTAAAATTTATTTGATCGAATCAAAATAAATATTGTGAGACAAAAAGTTGTTTTCTATGAAATTAAACTTATTTAGAATAATTCTTTCAAAAATCTATCGCACACCAATAATGTGTGTTTGTCGATAGACAAGAGAAACAGAGAGAGAGAGAGAGAATGTTATTTCACGTTTATATATATCTACGCATTTTCGCTATTCTAGGTTAGTATCATCGTTATATCCTATTTCAAATATGGAACGAATAAAACGACAGTTAGACGACATTGTTTACGATAATAACGACAACAAGAAACAAAAAGTAGAACATGAATGTAAGATGATTTTTGTGTTTGTCTATATTTAATAAATCTTTATTTTATTTTAGTAATAAAACACAAGTAATGTTATATAAAATGTATTTAGTCATCTAATTTTCTTTTTCATTTAGACCTTATTTTGAAAATTTAGCAAATGAAACTATTTATGAAATATTTCAATATCTCGATGTTTATCATGCTTACGAAGGATTTTTTAATCTTAATCGACGATTTAAAAATTTAGTTGTGCATAGAAATCTTTTCGTTCAAATAAATGTTACGACAATGTCAAAATCAAATCTTGATGATTATCATAACAATATGATTAAACCAAATAAATATCGAATTAACTACATGCGTTTATCGAATCCATTTACTGTTGATCTTATTTTCTCACCGCCACGTACTATTTGTGATTACATTCAACTTGAAACATTAGTTTTGGATAATATTGATACAAAATATCTTGTTAATATTCTCAAACATTTAAGCTTTTCACCGAAATTACATTCATTAGTTTTTAGTCTTGCGGATTATGTTCAACAGCCTGCTTCTCTTTTTCACCACATATTTTGTTTATCGAAATTAAAATATTGCAAAGTAACATATCAAGAACAATATGATAAACAACCAATAGAATTTTATTTGAATAAAACACAAAGTCCTATCGAATATCTTATTATCAATAATCGTTTTTCCCTTGAGTCACTTCATGATATATTGTGTTGTCTTCCAAAACTTCGTTATTTATCAATTGATTGTCTTGTTGGAGCGAATGCTTCATATATTTATCAATTGTCTACTACATTAAAACATTTAAAACACGTTTCGATTAAAGTCGATCATCTACGTTTCTATTTATTCCAACAGTTAATCAAAACATATTTTAGTTCTATTGAAGTTTTACATCTTACAACACATGATCCAACATATTTGGCTCCAGGCCAATGGGAACAATTAATCTTATCTTCAATGCCGAATCTACGTATTTTTGATATATATCATACTAATATTGTACAAAAAGATGATTTAATATATCTTCTTTCAATTTATCAATTTGATTCGTCGTTTTGGACTCAACGAAAGTGGTTTATAACACATAAACACAATACAGAAATAAAATTAGATCGTCTAATACTTTATTCAACAAATCCATATAGAAGAGAAGATTATACATTTTATTCGGATTTCTATCCTCAACTTCATTTACATAGTCAAGAAAAGAATTTCAATTCAGTTAAACATGTTCATATTTCCAGTAAATATCTATCGAATTATAATCTAAATTGTTTTCCAAATGTTAACGAATTAACTATTGAAGAGCATTTTAACACATCTGATAATTCAATTTCAACAACTCTTAGCCATATTCTTCCTTTGAAACAATTGACTAAGTTAACTATTAAAAGGGCGAATTTTACTTCTGAACAAATTATTGACTTAATCCGTCTGACACCTAATTTATCGGTATTAAAATTAGATTCATTATCGTTTAATGGAATTCAACAAAATGAAAATTTTCAATACGTATCAAATACAAATAAAATTAATACTATAGAAATTCGTCAATCTTGTAGTTTAGAAAATTTTCAAATAATTCTTGATTTATTTCGACAAGTTGAATATCTTAAAATTGGAATGAATAGAAAAGAAGTCAATCAAATTATACGATTTTTATCTTCAAAAATTAATAATAAAACATGTCGTTTATGCTTTTTGTGTATTTTACAAATACCTAAAGTATGTCTACGAGAATTAAATGCATTAATTAGATCAGAACACTTATTCAAGAATTATTCTATCAAGTATATTAATCGTGACTTATATTTATGGTGGTAGAGATTTTATTCTTTTTGCTTTGTATATTGTTAATAGTGACTTTTAAATAAACGAAAGTATTCATTGATTTATAGTGATGCAATTGAAAAGTTTTAGATGCTTCAAATATTCTTAACCAGACACATAGACGAAAATTATTCATGAGAAATACGTTTTATCATATAGGGTTTTGTTTGAAGATCTTTGATTTGTTCGTATATGAACCATGCAGAAAGAATTAATTGAGGGTGTGTGGAGACAGATGATAAGAAGATCATCACACCTACACTCTTGTAATATTCACATTGCAATTGATACATGCTCAATGAAGCAGTACTTTAGTATTTCCAAACGAGACAGTTAAGTCCTTCAAAGATTTTGCGTGAAATGAACATTTTTAGGATCTTTTACGACCCTCACTCTTCTCGATCATTGGTTGCACGAGTTTGCCATTCGCGTTTATTTTTCTCAGTGTTTTGACTGTTGTTGTTAGCAATCTGTTCGTATTTTTATATCCGTTATCTCTGTTTTCTTTGCCAACGTCCTTATGTAATAAATGTTACTGTCTTTCTTTGAATCGCTTTATTTGTTTAGAATGTCACATTCTTTGCATCGCCTATTTAACAGTTACACACAGAGTTTTTCTTTGCCGATTTGTGAGGTAGAAAGTTGGATGTATAAAGTGTATTGGTTGTCACTTATAATAGTTTTGGTTCGATTGAGATATTTTACTTTCCTGCACTTTTGAGGGATGTTTTCGGCTTCGTTCTTCGCTCGTCTTCAGTACGTCTTATTTCGAAACCTCACTTTTTCAACTTGCCATGTCAAGCTTCGCTATGCAGAATTTTTCGTTGCTCTTTTCACCTGTCATGCTGATGCACGTTTTTCGCTTTCCTGAAGACGATCGATCCAAACGATCAGAGAAAGGGTATCAAAGGTCATTCTGAATGCTTCTTTTTAACTCTCTATGTTTTTTTTCCTTTTTTTATACTGTAAACTTCGTCACGCGTCGGTTTTTAAGCTATTTCCTCATATCCTCAAGCTATTCTACTGATCGTTTACAAGTAAAACAAGTCCCCCTCCAACACACACATACTGTCATCCCGTATCTACAATAACCCCTACACCCACGCCCTCATGACAGTCGTATATTAGCCAGAAGTTTTTCATTCGAATGAAACTTGTTTTTTTTCAGCTAGAGGCAACTGCTGGCCTGCTTTTATATTTATTGCCGTGTTTACGTGGTGTCCTTGAGGTCTGATTTTTATTTGAACTCAACTTGGGCAACTCATGGGTGTTGGTAAAGGTAAACCCTCAAGTGAACTTGTAAATGCGAAGAACCAAAGCGTTCATAAAAATGAATCTGGCAGTGAAGCTGATGAAAATTTATCATCTGACAATGTTCTTCCGAAATTCTTACCACGACATATGGCTCCGGATGTGAACGTCCCAGCTAGAAAACAACTGTTATGTGCAAAATCACTGCCAGCCAATAGCAGTAGCTATCAAAATATTTATTCGTGATTATACACTTAATCAATTCGGAATTTTCTCTTTCTAGGTATAAAAGTATGTAGTGGAACAATCGGCATTTGTCTAGGAGATCTAACCAAACAAGCGGTAAAAGATTGTTTTGAAAACATATACATTCAGGATAACTTGACAGATGTGTGCCCACGATACTATTGAAACATTGATTTTGAATTCGAAGATACGGATCATTTGAAATATTCCCATTCGTTCTATTTATAAAATTAGTGGTCTACAAAGAATAATTCTTGTTGTACGTAATTTATGTTTTCGATTGTCACCTATTCATTGTACTAAAATTTCTGATTATTTATCCAAATTTTATTTTTCTTCGATGCATCTTATATTGATTTTTGAATTACTCGTTTCGTTGCATTTTTTAGGTGGATGCAATAGTCGTTGCATCAACATCAGACGCCCTAAGGAAAAATGTTTTGCAAGAAGCTGGATCAGCAGTCTCAACGCAATATGATTCAGGAGAATCCTCAAAAACACAAAAATCTATTCAAACTAACGGTGGAAATTTATCGTGCAGGCGTATTTATTTTATTCCATGTGAGAATTTGTCTAAAACAGCGGATAAATGGGTATTTCGCAAATTTGTTTCTGAAGCGATTGCCATGGCAATTAATGATCAAATAAATAATATTAAATCTATTGCATTTCCTGCCATTGGTTGTGGATTATTAGATTGTGATGTCAATTTTGTTGCTAAAACATTAATTGCGGCTGTTGCATATGAACTTAGGCGTCAAGCTTCGTTACAGTTGTTTGTCTATTTTATCATTCAACAAGATCGACAGAATGTTTTTGAGGCTTTTCAAAATCAATTACAGACAGAGAAACCAAGGGCAGCAGCACATGTTCGTGATGTAGCTCCAAAGATTGTAGCACCACCGAATCGGAAACCCCATCCTTCAGATTCAAATCCCTTTGAGGTAAAAAAAATTTTACTACATCCTGCGACTAAAGAATATGAGGATGTTGTCGAACGCTTTCAATTGACTATGACATCGACATTTTATAAAGAAATCGTTCGCATTGAACATATCTGGAACAGACGTTGGTACCAACAATATAGAATACATCATGGAGAGTTTCACAAAAGACTGAGTAATGATACAGAAACATGGTTATTCCACGGATGCTCTGAAACTGCGGCGAATAATATTATAAAAGAGTGTTTCAATCGCAGTTATGCTGGTATACACGGTAGGCACTCATTTGTATTTGGAGTTCTACCAATACTGCATACATTGCTATGCGGAGTACATTTGAAGTCATCTGGCCATTTAGCAAGACTGATGCACTCCTCGTGTACTCGTTCTTTTGTATTTGAGTAATAATCAAGTGATAAAATCTTTCATCGACCACCTTTGTAACAGAATTGTAATATGTATTGGTCATCCTGCCATATCTTTGTAGAAGAGAATGGTGAAAACAAGAGCGACGGAGGTAAATAGATGAGAAACAACTGATGCATGACGTACAAATGTATATATTCCTATCATAGATGTCCATGGCGGTGCGGTAGCGATACCTTTTTCAAAATCTCATCGCGGTGCGGCGCAGTAGCGGTAGATTTTCACCCGCGATGGACATCTATGATTCCTATACACATGTAGACCGGAAAGAGGCAAGGAAAAGAAAATCAACAATTGATAGTCCACTACTTATCACAATTGAACTATTCTCTTTCGTTTAGGCACATCATATGGCAAGGGAGTCTATTTTTCTGCAAATGCGAGTTACAGCCAT
The DNA here is from genome assembly GCA_905331475.1 of Rotaria socialis. Lineage (NCBI taxonomy): Eukaryota > Metazoa > Rotifera > Eurotatoria > Philodinida > Philodinidae > Rotaria > Rotaria socialis. The sequence goes on along the minus strand of CAJNYU010004191.1, from coordinate 170,498 downwards.
ACCTATGCCACTCCCAATTCTAAAGGAGAACGACGCATGTTTTTGGTTCAAGTACTTGTGGGCAAAACAATTGAAGGAAATGCTTCAATGAAAACATGCCCACCAGGCTTCGATACAACGACAAATGGTTCTCACATATATGTCACTTATCATGACAGTCAAGCATTTGGAAAATACTTAATCACATATAAATAGACACTGAAAACATGCAATTCATTTGTTGAACATCATGGCAAATAAAACTTTCTTATTTTAAATAAACAGCAATGTCAGCGATCGAAAATATTTGCACTTTACGAAAAGTCCAGTAACTATTTCCTTCCACGTCAACCGATTAATTCATATACTAAGCCTACAAGCAGCACGCGTGTATGATCGTAACATTCTAAAAGTTTTCTGTTCTATCCTACAATAATGAACGAGAAATTATATTCTTTATATACACGGAGTTTTTAGTCTGTCGTCATACGAAGCCTTAATAAAAAGGCAGTGTAAAATGATAGGTCTTAACTTTGTCAATGATCGCATGTATCGATTATGCGCATTGACATTGATTATATGATTTCACTGAAAATTTTTACTATATAAAATCAACTATTTGATATACAAAAAAAGGGTCATGAATTCTATACTTTTTGAATATTTCTTTGTTAAATACTAATATTTTATTAGACAATAGGTCATGAGTTTTAGATTAACCTTTTCTTTTACATATTAATATCATGTCCTCCTGTTTATTTTGTCTTCCTGATAAATTAACAGCAAAAGTAGAAATTCGAATATTTAGCAGAATTAAAAGATTAAGAACACATATAAGAATCTGTAAATAAAAACCAAAGATGCTTCATGCTTAACAAGAAAGATATCACTATTAGTCAGACTACTAACATTTTTGATACTTTATGGCTAAACTATAAATTCAGTTCATTTGGTGAGATTTTCTTTTTTAAGATTAGAAATTATTGTTAGTTAATAATGTATAACTTTACTTGCTTGAATGATAAATGAGATATTGACGTGTCTATGAATTTCGACGATGAATTACTTTCGGCTTGTCGTAAAATAAATTCCGACAATCTCCTTGTTATTCAAGTCTCACTCGAGTCCGATACAGTAAATCACAATAACTTCGGCAAGATGAAAAATGAATGAATATCTGTGAAATGACGATTCGATAACCCATAATCACATTTCAATCGATGAAAGACACAGTGAATCTTTTCACTTAAATGTTACTACTTTCTTTTATTTTCTCTTATTTAAATAGAAGAGCAGAAAGTATCTTTCTTAGTAAAGATAAAATCTTATGACTAAATTCTTAAATACAACAAAATATTTAGTAACATTTCGTGTCACACTCGACGTTTCATTCGGATCTCTTTTGTTTTGCATGAAATTCAAATACATGTATTATAAAAGTGAAGTATAAAAGTTTTTATTTCTTTTTCTTTAAAACAGCATTGCTAATCCAAAAGCTAATAGTTTCATTTCGGCATTTGTTTATTTTTCATGAACATTCTTCTATTCAGATGTAATTCCGATTGTTTTATTAAGGAGAATTTCAAGAAAGATACCAAATTCAACCAAGAATATAAAATAAAAATCTAAGTTAAACGTTAACTTAACAACGAGAATCATATTGATATTTATCGTCATATGTATCTCATTATTATAAGCATAGGTTTGCAACCAGCACAGATCGATGTCATTGTTTTTGTTTAACTTGAACTGACTATTGAGATTAAAATAAATGTATGTTGACACACATAGAAAATACACAATAAAATCATTTTTTTTGGAAGCATAAAAAAAGTTAACAGTCACGCAACTTATTATAAACAAAATCTTTTAAAATGTCTAAACTAATTTCATCACGAATTTGAAGTACTTTGTGACCAAATCGTTCAGCAGTTGAAATATTGTTCCGATCATCGTCAAGCAAAAGAATTTCCCCGGGAGCTATTTTTGTTTTTATTTTTTTTCCAATTTCAGCAACAACAGATAATATATGAGATTCTTTACCAGGATATTCTTTACCAGGATCATTTGCTCTCATAGTGGCAACAAATTTAGGTGTATTGCACCGAATTATAATTTGATCGGTTTTGCTATAGAAAACAAAAACAAACGAATCATAATAGATTTTTACTAAGTTGAAGAAAGTTTTAAACTTACGAAGTTGTAAATGCTAAACGTAGTAATTTTTTTATCAGTTTTTCTTGAGGTGAAAATGATACGAAACAAACATGAAGTGTTCGACTGAAAGCTGATGACTCAAGAAGTTCTTGAATGAAATAGTGAAATACCGGTCTTATATAAGGCAATAGGCTATCAGCTGTCCCTTTATAATAACCATGTGTATGTGTTGATAAAAATGTATTATCAAAGTCAATAGCAATTAATTTGATATTCTTATTTTGTAAGCCTACTACAATATCTCGAGCTTTTGCACGGTTAGCAATATCTTCTGATGTAGTTAAATCTGGCGATACTGTTGAAAGATTTTGATTAGATAAATCTGCGTTTGAACACTGATTTTTTAACTCAGTTGATGTTGTAAGCGATGGCAATGATTGAGATATTTCATCATCCGCTGGAGACGATGTTGATGTTGTTGTTGCATTATTTGATGGATTCACTTTCGTCGTTCGAGACATATCTGAAATTAGAATCATCTTAATTTTTATTCATAAAACAAAATTAAACGATAGGTACACAAATACGTAGGAATCCGAATAAAAGCGACAATATACTAAATATCGCTAACACGGTAACCGGTGTGATGCTCCCCAGAAGCACTTGCTCCCGGAACAGCGATTCCACTACAGGTTATTATTCATACAAAATTGTGGGTGTGCATGAGTGAAGAGGATAATCATGTGTCCATAACTGCAGCGGCACAATCACATCGGTACATCCATACCCTCAAATAAATAAATTTATATCTTAATCTCTGCTGATTAACGCCTTGTTAAATACGGTTAGGAAGCCGGTGTCGCATGATAGGTGGGTAGTGACCTGAAGGAAAGCGAAAAAAACATCAAGAAAAAGGTATATAATGTTGAGAAATAACAAAATCGACTGTTTTGCCGTACTTTTTTTCTTGCATGCAGACGATCAAATACGAAAAAAAAGTTTGATTATTATTTTTGACTTTCTTATTGATGTTGGTTAATATGCGTCAAATTGTTAATATTTCATATGCTTCATATCGCGTGTTAAATTATTTTTTCTTGAGTTGCTCAACAAATGAAAGTATTGGATAGATGCATACTGAGAATACTTTGACATCATTCGACTGTGACAAATACTTTGCTAAGCAATGCTTATCTATAAACGAAATAAATAAACTATACATAGAAATAATTCACATAATCCTTTGCCGATATCAACGGCAAGTGATACTGTCGTACTTATCACTCGTTCAGCTGTATCAAAAGTCGAAAAAAGGTGTACTTTGCAAAAAGTTCCATAGCTATATGTAAAATCTTACATACTTATATATATATATATATAAGTAGTTGAAGAAAGGGCAAAACATGAATAAGCTACGAGTGAATCTTTCCTTTTCCCATTGGACTTTCACTTTCACTTCAAATGATTCATTCATCTTTTTTGCGCAATTACCAGCATTCTATTTCTATTTATTCTTTAATTTGAACGTATATAAAGATAAAGTAACAGCCTTATTCGAGATTGAAACTTCTGTGCGAACGACTCTCTCAAATTTAATTTTAACGAATATTTTCATTCAGTACATAAAACATTTTTGCTTTATTTCTTTAATAAATGTTTTTCGTATTCTTTTCTTTCTTTGCCAAGTGATTTTTGTTTTCTTTTCTTCTCTACTTCGAGACATATTTACGCTGGACAATTCTTTATCGCTGAAATCTACTAAGTATGAAAAACAAACGTTACATTAAAAATGCAAACCTGACTCTCTCTTACATATACACAAATAACATGTCACTCTTAACTCTATTCTCATTCTTTTTTATGTAAATTCATGAATGAGAATCATATCTTGTATCTATTGTAAGAGGCATAAACAGATCATCTCAATTTCCTGCTGACTAAAAATTTCTCATCATACCAAAAACGATTTAAAACAATGCTCTCTCCCACATAAAATTTCACAATATTTATTATTTAACTCAACACAAATAGAAAGGTCCGTTCTGATATAGAAAGATAGCGCATCGAAGTAGAATAGTGGTTCTATGGAATTTCGACAAAAAGAATTTCGCCATCTGAATTTCGACAATGTCTACATTGCAGTAGAATTTGGACATTGTCGAAATTCAGATGGCGAAATTCTTTTTGTCGGACTTCGATTTTACCAGAATAGTTTAACAAACGTTCGGTAACATTGAGAAGAAGGTGATGTTAAGCACATCTGATAAATTCGCTGTCGTTCGCTCGATTAGTAATATCGTTCATAACTTCTGCTAGCGTTAGTGATGCAACGTACTAGCGCTAAACGAAGATTAAGATGTTCTGCTAGTCTAACTGGTTAGAACATCTGCCCGGACAGCGGAAGGTGTGGGCTCGTGTTCCACGAAGTTCACTTTTTATTCGTTCTGTCACATAACATCACATCAGTGGCACTGCTTGTTTCTTTCGCTCTTAATATATCTCTCTTTCATTCCTTATATACCCTTTTCATTTTATACATATTATAACTAGCAAGCGTGCATATTTATTTTTAATTTAAAAAAAAAACAAAAAATGTATCTGTTCCTTTTCATTCTACTAAAATGTTTTCAGATGTTTTTCTTTCGCAGTTAATCAAATAGACCAAAACCCATATCTTCACAGTCACAATCTTCTTTCAAGAAAGCGTGATGTTCATAACCTTTAGAAATAATTTTTCTATCGACGGTTTCATCCTTAAGCTTCTTCTGCATGTGCTCAGCCATTTGAAGTAATAACGAAATTATTCCTCGTTCATCATCAAATCTTTCGACATCTTTAAGTAACGTAAGTTGTTCATCAACAAGATCAATAGCTTCTTTTCTATGACCATCATTCACTAGCTGCGCAATTTTCTTATCCATATCAGCAACCATTTGAGTGGCATACATAGTTTTCACACGAGGATCAATGTCCGTAATAAGTGACTCATCTTCAACAAATTTTAATGATACAGTATTTTTCATCACTGTCGGCGCACCATTGAGATCGTTTGGTTGATTATATCGTAATTCATACCTAAGTATTTCAACTTCGGTATTCTCTGTGCCAGAAGTTGTAAACTCACAAAGAACTGACCGTAGATTATCTGAATGGAGATCGCCAAGGCTTGCACCAGCGACAACATCTTCGTGACCCCATATCTTCGTGACAACGGCTCCATTTCTACCACGTACTATAAGACGAACACGTGATGCACATACACCAAATACACAGACAAGTGCTTTACTAACGAGGAATTCAATCTTTTCAGGTGATGAAAGAAAGTAAAATCTTGATCCACCAGCATCAGCAATACCTTTCATAATTTCACTATCGAAATCGGCACCAATACCAAATGAATCAGTTATAATACCTTTATTATTATATCCAGCAACGAGATTAGTTAATTCAGCACGTGTTTTCATTCCAACATTAGCCTGTCCATCAGAAAAGAGAAACATACGGCGCGAAAAACCATCACATACATATTTATCCAGGAGACCAGCACCTGCATCGATACCACCGGACATGTTTGTTGAACCAGCAGTTTCAATTTTGTCTACAAGAGGATAAAGATATTGTCGAGTTGATGCTCGGGCATTTTCAAAAATAATAGATACATCAGCATCATAGGCAACAAGATGAACTATATCATCATCGTGAAGAAGATTAAGAACCGAAACCACAGCTTTTTTTGCAAACGTTAATTTATTGTCAGATTCCATAGATCCACTGCGATCAAGAATAAGTACTAAGTTTAGTGGCGTTCGTTTGGCTGTTTGTCCTTTGCTTTTTGTTTCAATGTCGAAACGAACTTTTTTTGTATTTAAAACGCCAGAAATAGCATGTGGATTATCTGGAATACATCGAATTTCGATGTCAGCTAACTCAACATTGGCAGCCATATTGCTTCAATATACTAGCAGTCAATTTACCGTAAATATAAATAATGAGTTCAGAAATATATGGGGTTTACTTGCAAATAATTGAATTGTTGATCAGCAGTTAAATAAGGGACAACACATCTTTAGAAAAGAGAATGGATCGGTATTTTATACGTCGCACAAGAACGCGATAGGGTTGTGCAACATTTGTTTTTGTTGAGTCATATTGTTTTGCAAGAAAGAACAGAATATCTTAACCATGGAAACTATGACGAAATAAAATAGCCTGAAGGTGCAGCGAGAAAAAAAACTTAACGTGTAGACGTGGAGAAGCATTAGTTTTAGAGAAAACGTAATCGAAACTATACTACACTCTCGAGAAACAGATATCAATTACAGTACTTCAATCAGAATTGATAAAATTTGTTCGCACATGTGCGCATTTGTATTCTAAAAGTGAATTCACTAATGGATGTGTATGGGTGTGGTTATCAGTCTTATCTTTACACCCAAATCCTCAAATATACAGTTAGCTGAGAAAATTATCGGAAGTATTCCATGATCCATGTGAATCTAGTTTCTTGTAGTATTCATTATTGATCAAGAAATCGAAAAGAACTAATGACCGTCTAATCTCTAAAAAGAAATTTGTCATAAAGAAATTTTCTTCAGTACAATTTTCTCGGTATTTCTTCGAAACTATTATTCTAGTGTTGACAATAGAAAATTGATTCGTAACTTGATGTCATATATATTTTTTCAGTTAATTTATTTACTGCTGTACGTATAGAAAAAAATGTTAGTACGTTAATGATTACTAAAATTAGTCATGAATTTTCAATATGCTTCGGTTCTTTTATAGCCATCAATATGAGGGTTCTTTTGCCATTAATTATAGCGATCTTGTTGATGATTTCTTCGTTTTTTGACTTCCATAATCAATTCATCAGAACTACTTGTAATAAATAAACGTTGTTGCCAGTCTCGTGTATCCATCGATGACGCCTGATTGTGAAAATGGTTCTGTAATCCATTTTTATCTTGAGTAAAGACAATAACCGGAACATGACGTAAGCTATTATAATTTAAAAACCGTAATAAATTTAATGGATTTTTGTTCTCATCCTTATAGTAACCACGACAAATTATTAGAAAAGTTGATGGTGATTTTATCTTATTCTTGATTGTCGAAATATGTGCTTCTCCACTTGAATAGGTTTCTCGAAAGTCGACTGTAACATTTTTTTCACTTGTGAGTTTGTTCACAATATGAGTATTTTCGATGTTTTTTTTGTCAATCCAAAGAACAAACAGCATTTGCGCTTCAGTCGTTGGTGCTACTATCGTACGATCAGGATAGTTACTATGATCAGTTTGCGGCTTTCCCCACACAAAAGGGACCGCATGTCCTCCTATCCATATACTATTAAAATAGTTGAAATTATCATTGAGTTTCCAAAAGAAAGTGTAATCGAAATTTGGATAAGTATAATTCGGTGGAATATAATATGACTTATCTTTATCCACATTCCAAACATATGGATTCACAACATTTGTAGTTTCTCGACGGCCGGGCTCATCGTGAATCAATTTGATGCAGTGTAAATCTGTGCACATGCTCGGATTACACATATATTGATAAGGAATGTACACATATCCTTTGTCACCCTAGAAATAAACCAACAGATTGTGCATATTTCGAAAGTATTAGATGTTATCTGATTTCATATAATCCCTCTTATCATTGATACTACGCGTTAAAGGTTCTTATATGCAATAGAAGCATAAATTTCGGTAATATAACCTCTGAATTTGTACGAATAGCTTATTTCAATCGCTGAAAAAAGAAACTTATCACCGTAATGCCTACTAGAATAGACATACGTACTTGTAACTTATGAAAATTTTATTTAGAAGGAATCATTTGAAAGAAAATGCATGCTCATGTGTCAGAGCTTTGTTTAGATTGGAAAAAGTTTTTGGAGTTTATTTTATATTTCTTTTCTCGAATTAAATTATACATTAAGAATGATAATAAGAACAAAATCTACGTTCTAATCCAGAATTTTTCGCGAATAGAAAGAAATTCAAGAGACGGACTATTTCATCGCCTAACGATTATCTACTGTGATTCAACTATATTTCTATTCGTTTGTTGATCTATAACGAACACACAGCCAAGATAAGAAGACATTTCAGCGATTTCTATTTTTACCGTGTAGAATTTTACGCGGAGAAAAGCTAATCATTATAAATATCTGCGCTTGGAATGGAAACGCTTAGATTGATGTTTTTTTTCTGACTATCAGATAAACATGAAAATAAATAACTAAGACTAGTGATTGGTATTGATCGTCATCGCTCATTGTTTTTCTCTAAATTGATTATACACGCATTGTCAGATGTTTTATTCAGCAGTTGCATATCACAATTAGACTTTATCCTCTCGGCCCAGAGCGTAATATATTGATAGTGCTGAAACGTTCAAAATGACAGCTGTGATTTAAACATGAGTACAAGGTATCTATGTAACAATTATTCATAAATGCTAACTTCCGATAATATGCTTTCAATTGATATATCTTTTAGTAAATTCCTTTACATTTATAATAGTAGTTACGTTGAATTGTTACAACTGAATATTATAAAATTCATCATAGTGTGTGTATCGCTAAAGGGAAAGCTAAAATCAAGAACTAACACTAGTAGTCGTAGTGAGTTTTAAACGAAACTCAATCTTCTTACAGATGAAAGACAATTAGTAAAATTAGTAGTTAGGTAGCCCATCTCATTCGATTAAATATGGGTCAGTATTACAAACTGATAAATGTCAAAATAGAAAACTATTTAATGCAAATCATTTGCTTCTCAAGTTTATCATCCATATAGAATCAAAGGATATTTCTCATAAAATTAACCCTGACTTACCCATGTGTCACCATATGAATTTCTAACGATGAAACATTGTGCTGCATTACTGTATCCAACCGCTAGCATTGTATGTCCACATTCCTGAGCATCCCCTGCTTGCTGATTAGGCATCAAAACACGTCCTCCATTAGTCTCAGATTGTGAAAATGATTTATATAATTGAAGACCGAATGGAAATGGAAAACCTTCTGCTAGACATCCTTTCATATCGTTCAACTCGACCGCTACTGTCATGGACTCCTTGATGCAATGTTTTGCAGCTTCTGTATAACATCGCTGTGGTGGTTTTTGGTTGATGAATGCAATGTTGAATGGAAATAGTTCTTCTTTACAACAACCATATTGTGTTAACCCGGCAATGGCAGACGATATATAAGTACCGTTATCGATCATTTGATAATTGTATTTGCCGCTTAATTTACGACCGTTGTAGTATAGAAATAGGCGGCTAACATCAACATGCTTTTTGGTATTTTTCATTATCAGAAACTCATATGCACCTAAATGGTATTCACGCTTTATAGGTGCAAAATCGTAGCGTCGTGTTACCTGCGAGCGCATTTGCAACACTAAAATTAAAGAAAAGGATTTTGGAACAATCAAGCCATGTTAATACTCTCGGATTCGAAAAACAAAGCATAAAAAATATTCACTATGAATTTGTTTGTCCTTGGTGTTCGATAGGGGTCATAAGTTGTCTCATGTCAACTGAATGTGGCAGCTCTTTATTGGAAAGAGTTCTGGAAGCTCCAAATGACGGTAAATTTGATGGTGTATCACTGAACCAACAACCACCGACCTGACAACGAGCTCCCGTTATTGCACTGGTAAAAAATTTCCTCTCAGCTTGAGCCATAAAAAGGATCTTATGTTCAATACTCTACAATAATGAATAAAAGAAATATGTTGTCTGCTATTTCAAGCAATTATTACGCTCAAGAGGTATACAATTCATTAAAGTTTGCACGGTTCAACACAATATTAGAAAACTCTTATCGTATTGTTAATCTAAAATCCATGTTTGTTTTCATGTTTAGACTAATATGGGTTGCAGAAGTCAAACAAATGTTAACTATATTGGATAGATGTAATCGAAATTCATCTGATGCCGACATGAGTTTATTAGTTTCTTTTCTTTCTATACCGACGATTTCCGTAGGTTTTCTTTCGACATTAATTGCATTCGCAGTGTTGATATACTGCAACGAAATTTTGGTAGAACTACGTGACAATAGAGCAGTCTAGACATTTTACAGCAGATACACACGAGTCGCATAACTCGAGCGGGATGTGCATGGATTTTTCAGAACAGCACAGATATGGATCTCATGATAAAACTAGGCATATACGATCTATGTCATCTGGATCAAGTTCGATGATTTTAAATATTACTGGTAGGCACTGAGAGTTTTCTACAACCGACTAGAACGAATTGATGAAAATGAGCTCGAAATTTCAAGTCACTACACTTTTATTTCACACTAATTTAAACTAGTTCAGGATCAATCAGTCGTGTCAAACTTGAAACTTGAATTCAGTTGAAAATAGAAACTTTCAACTCATAGCGATATATGTGTGAGTCACGATTCTTCAAAATGCTATTGGCTTAAAATTTGAAAATTGAATTCAAGTTTCAAGTTTGACATATGTGGGATCAATCACTTTTTGAGACCACTATTGGGTATACACGTGCAACTTGATCCAGAAAGTTCACTATATGATGCTAGCTTTAGTTCAAATTTTAGAACTAAACTTATGATTAATACCTGATATTCTTATCTTGAAATGTCCAGCACATTATTTTCGTCTGTTAGAGTCATTGGAAATTGATAAAAAGGAAGTATAATACTTTAGCTTCAATGGGAGAAAAATGGATGAAAGATTGAAAAAAAAGCTGAAAATTAAGTTGACGTGAAACTAGAACCAATTTTGAGTTCCAGTTCGTAATAAGACTCTTGTTTTCATGGTTAGATACGTGTAAATTTGTTTGCCTGCTGCGTTGATTATACATGCAATATAAGACAATTTATCTATTTATATAAGTACGCATACATTGAATCAAAGTAATTAAGATTGAGGAGGGGGGGGGTTTCGTTAGTTGGTTTTCCCTTTTGCTTACTGCTTAGTGTAGCAAGGATGTGCATACGAAGTAAGAGAAAAAACTGATGGTCTACTGCATAGATACACATGTGTATAAAACAATAAACATATAGGTAAGAAAAAATGTGTGAGAGTGAAGCGTAGTATTCTCATAAATATTTTTTCCAACAGTATCGAACATGAAATTTGATGTCGTATTCCCATTGTGCACACTATCTAAAAAAATTGAAAAATTGAAGACTTGGAAAAGCCAGTTTTATGTGTCTTTTTCGGGAGAACGGAATTTCGGCCCAAGGAATTTTCGGGCCGGACTTTCGGCCCGGTCCGAAATTCCGGAGATTTTTCGGGCCGGTCCGAAAGTCCGAAAGGAAATTCGGCCCGGCCCGAAAANGTCGCTTCGCTCAGTACTACGACGCTTCGCTCGGTACTAAAAGAATCTAGAAACCAATTCTCAAAAAAATTCGTTTTTTCTCCGAGTTTAATGAATTTGTATAAAATTGGTCCGAAAGTCCGGCCCGAAAATTCCGTGGGCCGAAATTCATGTAACCCTCTTTTTCCAGTAAACATATATATATATATATGCTTGACAATGTCTTTTGAAAGGTCATACAAACATTGCTATCTGATAGAGAATAGCGACGATATATCAATATGGGGTGTGGGTGTGAATGTGACAGCGCAGGTAAAATTGTTGTCAGTTCTCGACACATCCACACCTTCAAGATATGGGATGAGTTAATAATGCTTTAGGACTTTCGGAAAAACTAGCGCAGAGTCTGTTCTAAGAAAGATTCTAAAAATCGAAAAACATCAAATTCAAGACGAAGATCTACTCTATATTGGTTGTGAAGAAAATCTTTTTCTATCTTCTAGAATGACGAAGACAGAGCGAAAAGGGCAAAAATGGTACGTTCTTATCCTGTATTTTGTTCTGTTTCGTATTTGTTTTCTCTTTGAATTCGATACGCTTGTCATTATCGATTATAGAAACAGTTATTCATCGACGAAAGACTGCATACTTCCGTTTTCAGACTCAAAAATATCCTGTCGTCATTCGTCTAGTATCGTCACGGGATTTCTTTATGCTATGACATTCAGTAATAAACATGGTATGGATATTTGCAAACGAAAAATTATGAAATCTTTAGGATGTAAGTGTTCTGACTATGTTATAGAGCTGTACTCACACCCTCGTTTCTTTGCATTTCTCTTTTATGTTTACGTTTGTGAACATCCAAAATACAGTTGCGAACAATAAATAAGTATCAACAAAGGTTTTACTTTAAAATATTTGTGCCAACTTATAGTGAGAAAGTTTAACGCTATTTGAACATTTGCAATTTTTAGAATTTTTAGTCTATATGTATTATTACACTATTAGATATAATTAAACTTTTCAAGCTTTTATATTATTATTTTTTTTGGGTTACATTGAATTACAACTTTTAAAACTGTTTACTCGTTTACATATTATTCTCGTGGGCGTGGATGTCATGAGGGTATATATACTAACCCACACCCACACTTTTTCGAATATATGGAAATAGACTAAGAACAAAATTGAGGCTGAACTAAACGAACAAAGGGAAGATAATGACTGATCTCTTGCGAAATAATAAGCAATACTGATAATATGTTCTGCGATGGAAAATAAAGGGAAGCACCTTTAAAAGTCAGATAAATATAAATTAATGACTATATTTTTGTACTAAAAACAATTTTTTGTAAAATTGAACGAGTGCAAAAATCTGAAAAATTTCAAGATTTCACCAAGTACGAAAATTCCTTTTGTATTGCTTATCAAAGTGTTGTTCACCGTAGGAATGAACCCTTGTAGCACGGGAAAGACAGAGACTGTACAGGAACAAAGAAACCAAATTTGGTATTTTTTGTAATTTTATTTCAAGATTCTTTTGTCTTATTGTAAAGCAAAATATTGGAATAGTTACTATGATTAAGATGTTATTCACTGAAAAACCCTGGTAGTCACAGTTATCAAGATGTGTTATCAACGATCAAGGGGGAAAAGCGCGACTTCAGTACTTCGAAGTACAGCGGAAGTACATGGAAGTACAAGGAAATAAGAGTGGTGTATGGGAGTCGCGCTTTTTCTCCCTTGACAACAATACTATTATGAATTCGTTTCGTTCGGGCAGAGTATTGATGACTGATGAACGACAATTCTCTGCTTAGATCTATGCTATTCGTTTGATCACTAATTACATCAGTCACCCTTTGCTGAGAAGCCAAGATGTCCATGTATGTAACACTTCACTATTCTTCCTTCAATCAGTCTCCGCTTCCTAAAGCAATTTGAATGTTTGCAATCTCGAAATATGTAAATTTTCCTTTCACGACAATCATTAATTGATTGCATGGATTTCAAAAGAAAAACAAATTTCTTCGTGCTCATCGATATTGTCATCGTCACTGAATGTAACATAGTATCTGTTGAACAAAAGATACTTGTGGGACAAGATTTTCAGGGAAAAATCTGAGCACAACCGAAAATAGTGAATAGGTATTTAGATGAAAATTTCCCTTTGAATTCCGAAATATATAACTCATTTGATGATTCTTCTTGTTATGATGGCATTGGAAATTAATATTTTTATACATTTCTTCATTGCTAGAAAACATCTCAGAAGCTATTGTCATCTATTCTGATTTTATATGAATTTCACTAAATTTCCTGTCATGTTCTCACAGCTTTTGTTGTTTCAACGAGCAAGAGTTCACCACAAAACGATGCCCAGCTGCATGAAGGACGATTGGACTACCAATCACTAGTTCAGTGCCTATTGCTACGTCGGGATCTGGTAGAAAATAACGTCATAGGAGATATGTCACTCATTATGTTAATTACTATAATATACTCGTTGCGGTTCAGATAATCGTAAAATAATTTGTGACTCACACCCACACCCTTCGACTATTGTAATCAGTTACTTCCATCTTGATTGAAGGACACAATAGAAAGTGAGCGCAAAATGTTTCATAATCGAACTCTATTCGACTAAGGCATGAATTGCCTCTTAATTACAGTTGCTAGACTTCAGTTGTGGCTTTTATCTTTGTTTTAAAAAGACATTCGTACAAAATAAAAAAGACAAAATAACGCTAAAAAATGGACTTATCGAAAGTTGCTACAAAGCTCGTCTCAGCCATAAACTTCCGATCTACTTCGAGTATCGCTTTGCCTTCGTATTGTTTGATGCATTGCATGATGAAAACTTGCGGAATGTACTTTAATTCACGATGGATGATCACTGATTCATCCGTAGGACTAAAGTGTTCCTTGACAAAATAATTGTATTTAGGTAACTTGACTAATCGGAAAGCGAGCACTTTGAAAAATGTACCATGGTAGCGGCCAAACAGATTATCGTACATATCTCGATCATAAGGAATAATAAATTCGTCGCCAGATAACATAACGATTTTATCATATGGTACGCTCATTTCGTGTAACACCTTGTGGATAAAATATTCAGATAACGAGTTTGTGCTTTTCCTAATACTGGCCTTTGAAAATGTGATTAGTCGAAGAAACTTTGAGCTACTGAGTGTAGTAATCAGTTGTTCATCGCAGAAAGTATTGACAAATTCTTGCCAAGTGGCTGAGTTTCGAAAAATCTCCGGATAATAGTGTTTTAAAACATTATAGTACGCTTTGTTGATATCGACAGAAATGAAAAGTTTGTCGTGATTTTCGGGTGTGTATACAGTTGTTTTAGACTTGTATTTACTCGCCTGGATAAAAGCCATCTCTTCATCAAACACACGCTGTTTAAATGCCTGCACAGATGGATGCTCGATCAAGTAATGAATAATATTTTCGGATATTCGATTGATGCGATCATTCAGTTTGTAGATGGTTTCATGTGCCTCGATGTCTCTAAAAAATTGCGCGAACGTTGCGCGACAACCTGTGTAAGGGTCCAATACATCGAGATAGTAATCGAAGAACATATTGTTAGTAAGAGGCAGAGGTAGTTGCGTATATTTTTTAAATGACAGTACAGTTAGATGATCTACGAGAGGTTTTCGTATCATGATTTCATCCGTTGCACCAGTCTTTTTTTTCAGTATTAAGAAGGCTTGTTTCTGTTGGCCACTGGAGTGCGAGTGTTTTTCGTAAGTTAGTCGTCCAGAGTACTGCGTATCGATGGTGTTGTACACTTTGTAGCGTCCTTTTGCATCTAGGCCTTCAAGTGTAATATGTTTGAGAGTAAGGTCTCCTTCATTGAATTCTTGAATTTCTTTCAAAACTGTTGGAAGTAGATCGCTGATCGGGATATCATGGCTCATATTGCTGCTAATTTACGTCGTTGAATTGATCGATGAAAAATATTTATATCGCAGTAAAAGAATGTCGCTGCCAAAAATAATTGTCTAATATATATATATGTGAAGAATCTGATGCAACCCGACGCACGATAGTGTAATCTTATGCATAGAAGTTCCTTTATTCAAATGCATGGCAGCAAGTAATGACGGTTTCAGCAATCTATTGTGTGAAAGAGAAACGGACGGTGACGAAGGTCTTGAGTAATACATGATGAAGGATAGTGGTAGTAAATATTTGACAGAAGAAGAAAAAACACACAAAGCAAACCGTTACATCATTGCATAATTCATGCTACCTGTATGTTTACCTCACGTGTAGTGAGATGAATCTTGGTTTTCAACAATCAATTATAAATAATATGCTTTATCAATGAATAATTTAAGAAATACAGAGTTTTATTTCGCCGAAGTAATTGTTCTCATTTTATTAATATATTCAAATACACTTCAGGACTTTGCATAACTAAAAAGCATAAGGGGAAATATTCAAAAAACTGAATAACAGCAGAAAAAATCATGCCAAACTGCACTTTAATGTGAGAATTTGTTTGTGGCACTTGTTCTATTATTTAGATTCAATCGCTCTATCGTGTTCCACATTTTATTGCTGAAGGAATTTAGCTGGGTGTGGGTGTTGGTATGAGTTTTATACGATCAGTAGAATGGAGAATAATTCATACTAGTACATTAGTCGATCCAGTCCGATTTTACTTTTTGGATGGATACTGTTATTGACCAGGTGAAAATCCTGACTGTTACAATTCTGTTTTTATCCCTTCTATTCTCTTGCACAATCTATAATGACAATGCTTTAGAATAAGCAGCACTCCTAGGCTAGAACCAAACAATGTGAACGAGAATCGAATTGAGGAGACATCCATTTTCTTTCCTTTATGGTGCGAGGTGCATGACCAGACATGTTTCTATAATTATTATTACCAATATTTTCTCGTTCTTTTCTTTTTGCCTTGCCATGAGCTTTCCTTCTTTGTATTGATACTTACTTCGTCCTTTTTGCAAACACACCGCATATCAGAGAGGAAAAAGTAAAATGGCCACCGATAAGAGATCTATCAAGTTATACGGTATGACAATGTCTACGTGTACTCGAAGAGTTCGGTGTTTCTTAGAAGAAATGGGATTACCCTATGAAATTGTTCTGATTGATTTGAGCAAAGGTGAACACAAACAACCAACTCATCTTGCTATCTAACCATTTGGTCAAATTCCAGTACTTGAAGATATTTCAATCAAGAGCCATCATGCGATACTTGCTGAAGAAACATCCAACCGAAGGTAATCATCTAGTTTTCTGGAAAACTCTTACGGGATATTCTGAAAGCAAATGCGTTTTATTGATTTTTTTTCTATATACCATCTAGATGCAAAGCTGGAACCACTGGATGCCAAGATTTATGGTCAAATGGAACAATGTCTCAGCGTCGAATCTGAATATTTCAATCGTGAAGCTGCTCCTCTCATCTGGGAAATGCTGTGGAAACCAAAACTGAAGCATTTAGGCGAAGTTGATCAAAAACTTGTAAGGACAAAAAGAAGAACTTGAAAGGTGTCATAGAAATTCTCGATTCTCATTTGTCAAACAATCAATACCTTGCTGGAAGTCAATTTATTTTGGTTGATACTAGTTATTTCCCTTATACAGAAAATTTGATCAGAGCTGGCGTTCGGGATCTTCTACATTCCTTTCAGGTCGTTATTCACAAAAAATGACTGTTAAATATAAATTCTAGCTACACTACTTATGCTGAAACAAATTGGTATAAAACTAAACAAAAGGTAAATTTCATACCGAGCAAGAAACAAATCTAATTTAGATGATACTTTAAAAAACCTACGGTAGTTGTTAATATTTGGTGCTGTTATTTACTTCTTCTTCTTCTTTATCATTCTGTATTATTTTGAAACAGAATGAAAACATATTGTTTCACTGTTTTTGATTCTCGTCGAAATCAATTCTTTTTGTGTTTACAGAAGGTAGGAACGAGCGAGAAAGTAATGGAAAATGGTGGTCATTTTCTAACGTTTATAGCAATCATTAGATCGTTCCTTCGCCGTTATGTGCTCAAGATCAGTTAATAACAGCAAAAAGTCAAAATTTGAAAAGTAATACTTTTCTCAGTTCTACTTATCATTCCGTTGATAAACATTAAATATTTCAATAGTGAAGAACATGTGGTGTATGTCTCCAGCACGATGTGTACTTTTTCATTCTTCTTGTTATCTTTTATTGCTTAGTCATCTAAGTGACTTTATTTGTAGGTGAATATAGAAGAAACTCACTGGGTAAAAGCCACTGTGTGTATCATTATTCCCAGTTCTGTTCCTTTAAATATGTGTTAAACTATAAGTAAATTAACAATAAACTGACACAACATTTTTAGGCAATTTCGATTTCATTGCGAGAAAAGAGTCGAACCACAACAAAAACGTTAAATTACAGAAGTATGAGCAAAGTTATTACGGGTAACGTTTCTAAGTTGGAAACACTCTCAAACGAATTGTTAGTTGACATATTCGAATACGTGGCTCCACGAGACTTAATGTATGGCTTGTGGAGCTTGAACCATCGGCTGAATGGAATTGTTAGTTCATCCAAAATATGTTTGAAGATATTTAAAAGATATCACAAATCAAGGTAATTTGTTTTTTGTTCATTAGGAATTTCTCTTAATAAAAACATGATAGCACGTATAGTTGTGTTTAATTGATTCTCGGGAACACTTTACAAACAGCATTGGATATCCTGTTGAATCAAACCACGTTTTTTTTTGAAGATATTCAACTAGTACATAAAATTCTGATAGCTTTTAGGCGTAATTGAGAAATTCATTTTCATAGAGAAAAACACATAGATATGAGTAGTAGACTAGATGATTAGCATGTGTTGACCGTTGTACTGCTTAATTAGGATTATTCATATTAAAAATTCAATATATTGAAATTTTGCGTCGCAAAAGATATACGAAAAAGTCTTTCGGGACACAATTCGAGACTTGACGGCAATTGATGTCTTTTATTTATATTTTCAGTTCTCAAGTCCATGATGAACTGGAGATTTTCAAGTTTTTCGCACCGCATATCTATTCACTTCACATTGATTACGCTGACACTCATGTCGATTTACATCAATGTTCTCAACTTCTGGCACTTGAAATGTGGTCTATGGACGAACAGTATTCTACTGCTATTCGACCTTCAATAATGCCTTATCTTGAACGTCTTGTCACAAGAGACTACATTTGGGACCACGAACATTTCTTTCATAGACTTGCCACAGAACCATTTGCCTTACTAACAACGTTAAAATTCGGCGACTTGGAATTTGAACCAAAAGCAAATTATAAACCATTAATGTTTGTAAGATCTGTCAGTGGTATTTGTTGTATGTGGGACGATTTTAATAATGTTCTTGCTGTTTTTCCTCAATTACGTCGACTAAGTTTGTCTCTTTACGCTTATCGTGAAAATCCAAGATGGGGTTCGATTGCACCATTAAAATTAACTCTCAATAATCTTTCCGTGAAATTTTCAAGTGAAATGGTTACACCCGATGATGATCCACCTTTTCATCTTATGATTAATACACGTTTACGTCATGTTAAATTGAATGCATCGATATCGAGACAAAATGACAATCTACTATTGATTGACATTTTACCGCCAATTGTTCAACGAATTGAAAATGTTATTGAGCAAAACACAAATGAAGAGATGAATGCCGACAATAATCATGATAATCTAGAAGCACTAGTAGAAGCTCATCTGGCTTGTCAAAATATTTATCTATGTAATTTATATATGTCGGATGTTGGCTGGGGATATATTGATACTGAAAGTTGACTTGAAACAATAAACCGCTACAATTATCCCATAAAATTCAAAGATAATTGAACTGTTTTCTATTTTTTGACATATGATTCGTCATATGCTCGGTTAATTGATATCGTTACTAAATTATTTTATTCATTAGAATTCAAATTGAAGATGATACCTACTTTAGTAAAACATAAAATTTCAATTGCATCGTTCGCAACTTTTTATTTTTCATATATATTTTTATATTTTGAAGTATCGATCAAGAAAACTTCATTTCCGTCATGAACTATCACGACTTATTCTTACGTTAATATATTTCAATAAAAAACTTGTTAGCTAGCGCTGTCTCCTTGGGACAAAAGCATTGACCTCACATACGTATATCTCTCATTAGGTTTACAAAATTAATGTGAAATCGCTCTAGGGAAAAATTTACTTTATTTTCTAACATCTATATTAAGTGTGGATTACCAACTCAAATGGGGTTAATTAATCGAGTCACCATTAAAGTAGTTTGTTAGGATAAAATTCTATATCTAGAATACATCAAAATTGATTCGATACTTTTCGGTTAAGACTTTTATTCGAGGAAAATAGTCGTCGGCGAAAACAAAATCGGTGAGCCTGTATTAATTCCAATTTTCGACTACTTTTAGTAGTAAATTTCATTATGATAGTTATGGAAATGCGGGCTATTCCTGACGCTGTTTTTATATCATTGAAACGAAGCGCCTCTTTTAGTTTTTATGGCGCACACATCGATCTTGTTAATCGACAAATACAAATATTTTTCTGTTTTTCGATCGCCATGAAAAATCAACAAAGGATGCATCCAAAGAATCAGCAGCATTTCTCTGGCTTCCGCTCTTCAACTATGTAATTGCGCGTCATCCACGAAATCAGTCCAAAGAATGTTTTATTTATAAGTTAACAGATAAAGCTTTGAGAATAGAAGATATTGATCTTCTTTACACATTTCGATTTTTCATTGGTGACCTCTCTCAAAGTCTACAAAACTAACATAAGAAAATTTTATCATTAAAAGAAAAAAATCTACGTGTACCGTGGAGTTAAAGTTGACAAAGAAAATAAAGGCAAACTCATTTCAACCATTGGTTATTTACCAACAAGTCGAAAAGAATCATCAGCATTGAAACCAACTAAAAGATTGGATGTCGTATCTGTTCTATTTCATATTCAATCTGATATTAGCGATTTTAATCAATATCCACGCGAAGAAGTTTTATTCGATTTAAATGCTTGTTTTCTAATTGAATCAATTGAAGAACATGAATCTTTCCGAGAAGAAAAAAAATAATCAATTTCAATTACTTTCGGAAGATTATTATGTGGTTTAGGTGAATTTGATAAATCACGAAAATACTTTGAACAACTATTGAATGATTCTCAAGATGAAGATCTTGCTTGAGTTCATTGATTCAAAGGTGGACGGGATGAAACTCTCGATTATCATCAACGACCGTTGGAAATCAAAGAGAAGCTTTTTCCACCTGAACATTCAGATCGAAAGAAGTACTCTCGTCAGCTAAATGTTCGCTTACAAGTTGTTGTAAAATATTTCTCAAAGATATTAATATATGTCCCTTTACTGAAGAAGTTTTCGAAAGCTTGAGCATGAACATTTTATGAAATATTATTCTATCTCAAACTAGAATTGAAAATAGTCATGTTTGATTGATAATAGGCTCAAGATTAAAGACTTGATTATCTTGAACTCCGCTTTTCAAATCAATATATATTTTCTTTTGCCGATAGATTAAAATTCAATAAATTCATAGAAATTCGATTTTATTGAAGCGCAGAATAATCGGCTATTAATACGCATGGTGAAAAAAGTCTGTATTCACGTGAATGATATTATTGTCTCAACAGCCATCCAACCAGAAATAGTGCTCATGGATTGGTGGTTTTAATCGAATTCACACGTTAATGCAGAAAATATTTTAAAAAGACAAAAGCGACATCTATAAACAAATATACATTTAAATGTCAGTTGAGTAAGAAAAAACAACACAGTTAGATTGATTCATTTTCTTGTTCGTGATGTCACAATATGGACATATTGTATTAACTTTAAGTGATGTTTTATTACCATCAGAAAAACTTTATCCAAATTCGACACCGTCAACGAGCGAAGGTCTACCATGGGATATTGAGTACGATTTAAGACTAATCGGTTGTGAACTTATACAAACAGCAGGTTTACTGTTGAAATTACCACAAGTAAGTTTTGAAATATTCGATGAAAAAATCATCCTAGTGTAATTATCTTCTATTAGACAGCTGTAGCTACTGGTCAAGTGTTATTTCATCGTTATTTTTATTCATCATCATTTATTCGTCGTCGAATGGAAGTAGTAGCGATGGCATGTACTATTCTTGCAGCTAAAATCGAAGAAAATGCTCGACGTGTACGAGATGTTGTTAATGTCTTTCATCATATTAAACAAGTTCGATCGGGAAGGTAAATATAAATCTAAGACGTTTGATGGTGGAATATTTAATTAATTGTTTAGCATAATTCAACCATTATTAATCGATCAAGCTTATGTAGATAAAAAAAAAGAAGTGATCAATGCTGAACAACGACTCTTACGAGAACTTGGTTTTTGTGTTTATGTCAAGCATCCACATAAAGTAAATTCGTTGGATTTATTTTATTTTTTATTAATTTTTGTATACATACATTAATAGATGATTACAATGTATTTGAAAGTACTTGAAAAAGAACGTGAAAAAGATTTGGTACAAACTTCTTGGTAAGTATTTTCATTCTATGTCTATCCGTATCTTTCAACAACGAAAAAAAAAATGATAAGGTTATATTTAAAAACAAAACAGCAGCAGTATGTCGCTCGAAGATTTTTGCTCGTGTTTTCTTAGTTGATAATGAATTGGAGTTTTCTTTTCAGAAGATTAAATAAAGAAAGTATGAAGAAAATTTATTTGATAGATTTTCCCTCTCTTTCTTTCTTTCTGATGGCTAATATCGACTTTTAAAATTAACTTGTTTCTTGTCTTTCGTCCAGGATTTATGGAATCATGCGTATATAACCGTTGATTCAACCGGAATATATATACTAACAGACAACGTCGGGGCGTTTTAATCAACACTCGATTTTGATTTTGGATATGATCAAGTATCGGTCGGTATATGTATATTATTTTCAAAAACAAACATTTATTTGCTTGAAATATGTTCTCTCTATTTTCTAGTTTTATCGAAGGCAATACATTTTTAGAAAATGAACAAAGCTGGGAAAAAGATTCTGGTTGAAAAATCATGACCTATGTTTTATTTATAGAAATATAATCTATTATCTTTGATACATTCGATAGCTTTTTTTTCGGAAATCTATGACATATCATACGTCTTTGTATATTTATAGAGCATTTCCGGAGCACATATCTTGGGTATAAAATCAATTGAATTGAAAAAGATGATTGATATATAACAATGCGATTTCTTGTAGATAAAATCTTTTCTTTCAGCTTTGTTCATTTCTCTAGATAACAAAATGATTTGCTAGTTTTAAAATTTTGAGAACATATTTAGTTTTTATTTCTAATTACCGAAATACCGATACTTGATAAAAAAAAACAAGAATAGAATTCAGTTTTTCTTTTATATTGATGAATAGAAACTTATGATTTCATTTGGTTCGTTTCAGGAATTATATGAATGATAGTTTACGAACAGATATTTTTCTACGTTTTACTCCTGAAACAATCGCTTGTGCTTGTATTGATTTAGCAGCACGAACTCTTCAGGTAGGAAAAATTGTTCTAATCGATACTTAATTTCATTTCTAAATCCAATAGATTCCTCTACCAAAAAATCCACCCTGGTATCTTATATTTGGTGCTAAACCGGAAGAAGTTCATTATATTATGATTTCTATTATTCGCTTATATCAACATCGACCAGTAATAAACGAAATAATTTTCTTGATTTAATTTTCATTTTTGTTTTGTTTAAGAAATCAGTCGAGGAAATCGAAAAAATTCTGAATACATTTCGTGAAAAACGTGAAGATGAAAGAAAAAAACTACGACCGGATTTCGGTAGTAACTCGCCAGCTCAACAACCATCTACAGAAATTTCTATCACATCAACAGTGGCTTCTTCTTCGACACCGCCTATTATTGCGCAACCACCACCACCACCACCAGGTAAAAAAAAACCAAAAAAGACTTCGTTACTTTACCTGTTCTATTTTATTCAGCACCTGTGATTACAACAATAACAACAACTACTACTACTGATGAAACAATAGATATAACTACGATTACCAATGGTACAACATCGAAAAAACCTGATACTACAAGTTCACGCGAATCATCAACAGTGAAAAATCATCAACATCGTCATAGAAGAAAACATAGTAGTTCTCGGAGCAGGTAAATTATCGCCTGACGAAGTTCAACTATCTACAGTTATAAACATTTTACTAAAATTTTAACCCGAAGACCTAAGGCGATTAATTCTTTTGGGATTTTTCATGTCTCAATAGAATTCAAACAACAGAAAAAATGAATTTTAATTTTTTTCTTTTATTTAGATCTACATCACGGTCATTGTCTCGTTCGCCAAGTCATCATTCGCAGAAGAAAAAGAAAAATTCGATTCGCACTATTTCACGATCTCGGTATGCATAAAAATTGATCCATGTTTTTTTCTATTAATATTTATAATTACAGATCATCGTCACGTAAAAGGCATAGACATCAAAAAGACAAACACCAACATAATAATCACACATCGAATAATCACCATAAAAAAGATAAAAAACGCCAGTCACGTTCTTCATCACGTGATGACAAGTAAATAAATCCTTAGTTTTGAAAAGCTTGAATTATTTCATTTTTCATAGACGGTATTCGAACAATAAACATTCGTCATCAATCAAGGATAAAAATAAATACCATCATTCAAATAAACAAACCAACGGTGTTTCTTCATCCTCGAATAAAAACTTCAATATAAAATTAAAATAAACTAGTCATATTATGTGTATAAATTTATAATCCTGCATTGTTTCTTTCTATATAACTGTATCTTCTATAAAGAAAATAAAGAACGATCGGAAATAAAAAAAATGGATTCATTTTTTGTATTTTTCAAAAAAAAATAGTTTTTTTTTTAGATGATTAGTAGATTTTGTTCATGTCGACGTCATCCAATCGTTTAGAAATACGTTTAAAAGAACGTGAAGATGAATATATTCGTTATGAACGATTTCATGTTCTCGTTGGAACATTTAATGTTAATAATAAACAAACACCACCGAATATTTTACTCGAACAATGGCTTAGTCAAGTAACGGAAAATCAAGAAATTGAAAAAAGCACGATTCCAGATATAATTGCAGTGGGTTTTCAAGAAATCGATACAAGTGGTGGTGCATACATTTATGATGATAAGAAAAAAGAAGATGACTGGGAGCATATTGTAAGAAAAACAATTGCAGCTTGCTATGAAGAAAATAATAAAAAAGATATTCAATTTACATTACTTAATCGAATTAAACTAGTCGGTAAGTAGAGTCTTTCTCGCCGAAAATTTTACTAATTGTTACTTTCTATTTAAGGTATATTATTATTTGTCTATGTACGTTCAACTCATCTAGCTAAATGTACGCTAGTATCGAATTCAACAGTTCCGACTGGTTTTATGGGTATTGCTGGTAATAAGGGTGGAGTCGGTGTTCGATTTCGTTTCTATGAAACTGATATATGTTTTGTGAATTCACATTTTGCATCGGGTGACGGACAAAAAGAACGCCGTAATGAAGATTATCTAACCATCGAAACCCGTATGGCATTTACTGATGGACCTATTTATTCATTGAAAGATTACATTTGGTATACACCGGCAATAGTTGGTGGCAGTGCTCCTGCTAATCCGCAGAATTCATCGAATTATAGTCAGTGGTAAATAATTTAATAGAATCGAAACGTTAGTGCTATTTCAGAATGTGAAAGTGCAGTACCTTAGGATTCGTAAAGCAACAACTCCTTTTTAAGAAAATTCATAATTTCATGTACTTTGCCATTTCAGGTGGAAAATCAGTGATCATGATATAATATTTTGGTTGGGTGATATGAACTATCGAATCTCACAACCGAACGATCAAGTTCGTAAAGCAATAAATGAAGTGTCAATTGCTGCATTGCAGAAAAAAGATCAGTTACGTTGCGAAATGGAATTAGATCGTGTTTTTTCCGGTTATTTTGAACCACCTATTGATTTTCTCCCAACATATAAATTCGACATAAATACAGATAATTATGATACAAGCGAGAAATTACGTACACCATCATGGACGGATCGTATTTTATATCGATCAAAACGTCCCACAGTTCTTATTAATAATCAAACCGAATTAGACACTATTCAAACAATAAAATATTCTTCTATCAACAATATCAAATTTAGTGATCATCGACCTGTCAGTGGTTTATATTTAGTCGCCATAAAATATCAATGCGATGAACAACGTTCAAATCGCATTCGTGAAGAATTAATCCGTGAATTCGATCGTGCGGAAAATGAATCTATACCAACCATTGAAGTTCATCCTCGCCCCCCGCAAATCATCTTCAATCATGTTCGCTATTTAGACAAGCCAACATATCCGTTAACAATAAAAAACATCGGCGAATGTTCCTGCATATGCACCATTGTACCATCAGCAATATCATCCTCATTTCAATGTTTAACATTTACACCAAATACACCCTACACAATAAATATTAAACAACAGCAACATGTTAACATTGGTTTTAACGCAAAAACAAACCTACGACAAATAAGTGATATTATTATTTTACACGTTGAAAAAGGTGCCGATACGTTCATAACATTAGATGTAACATTAGATAAAGGTCCGTTTTGTTTATCACTCGACGATCATCCAATTACACTTTATAATAATGAAACGCAAAAATATATTTATTCGAATGATCGAAAATCTGACTCCGAGCATATTGTTGAAATGATAAATGATCCACCGATTGTTTATATTGCATTAATCGACTGTTTAAGAGAACGTAATAATGTTGATTTGTTAAATATATTCAATAGTGATACTCAAGATTCACTTGATCTTATCCCAATACGTGATAAGCTCTATGAAAATAATTATGATTTTACGAATAATTCTACCGGAGAAATTTTAATGATATTTTTATATCTTTTACAGTCATTACCTCAACCGTTAATATCATACGAAATTCAAGATAAAATATTTCCCAATACAAAAGAAACGTTATCCAGACCGGAGGATATGGCAAAGGCCGTTAGCATCATAATTGAACGATTGAAAGCAAAAGAACGAAATTTATTTTTTCGCTTTCTTTTACTTGTACAAAAATCTTGGCCAACAAAAGAACAAATTGAAAAAGCAAATCAAGAGTCGGGTGATACATTTAATATTTGTATTGATATTTTAGCGCTTTCAATTTTACACGAACATCTTGATAGAAATCAACGGCATGCGTTTATTTTAGCTTGTCTTAATGAAGAAAAGAAAAATTAGAAAATATTTATTTTTATTTTCTTTCCTATATCCATTTCTCGCAATAGTCTCACTTCTGTTTATTCAACTTGCTTCAACAGTATATGTGTTGTAGTGATCTATTTTTTTTATTGGGTCTTCTTTCAATAACCTAATAAATATTACATCGATAATTATTAAACATTTGCTGTGAATCTTTACTGCAAGACAATAGAAATTCTGTGTGTACTCTGTTACATCATCATTGTTCTCTTTGTTATAATCAAGGAATTTTATTAAGCATACGCTTACTATATTATCTGTTTTTCCAAGTAAATACGGTGTTCTACGTACGATTAGTTTCTGTCGATATTATTAATTCGTATATCATATTGAAGATCGTTTTTAATATATTTATGAACAAATTATACACGAGTTCTTATCCTCGTATTAACTATTGCTTTGATATACTTTTACTGTTATTAAAATTTGATTATGTTTAACGGAAGACCAGACAAACGATATCTAAATTTTGAAAAAAAATAGATCCTGAAAAGATATTCAGCTTTCAATATCACATTTTTAAGGGCTATTTTTAAGCTTACGAGTGACTTTTTTATCTCTTTGCAACAACTGCCAATAAATATTTTTCAATGATCTATCCTTTTATATTACTACAAAAATATTGCTATAGTCCGTCTTATCCAGGAATTTCTAATTACTGCTACAAACATACGATATACTATTTTCCCCTGTTTGATGAGTAGCATACTTCAGATAGTTTCTAAACGATCCAATATTGATTCCATAATAATTAGCTACAATTTCTAACCAAAAACTTCTGATGGAAGAATTGAAGCAAGCACTACAAAGATTTTATGTTATCTATTTTATTCGTCAAGTAGCCGTTGACAAATCACAACATTTCTTCTTGCTGAATTATACGCACGAAAGGATATGAAAATAAAAAGATTTCCATTTCTTTCGGCGGGAGAACGAACTTCCCAATTATATTAAAATAACATGAAATTTAAAGTATATTTTACCGACCAACAAAATCTTATACCCTTTATAAATAAATTCAAGGTTTTTTCAAAGAAAAGAACAAACAGTCAAAAAATGTCATCATATAAGAATCAAATTTTTCTGTTCATCACAATTCAATGAGTAAAATTTCAGACCCGAAACCAATCCGAACTCCGACCTAATGGGCTCTACTTCTTGCCGACTTATTAAATATTCATTAGCTAAGTTTCGGCGGAAGGCAAAGCTATTTTTTTACCTCAGCCGAGTTGTCCTCACTAGTTCTATTCTTTATAGATTATACCTTTTATCATTGGTCTTTTAAACAAAGTAAACAGCAAAATGATCTACTAAACTAGTGATAGATATGCGCATATCAACTCCTTTTTCTTGGTTGATCATCTTTTGCAAGTGTGAAGGTCAACGAGCTTCCATTGTGACACTCAGTATTGATAGGTGCTTGAAAGAAAAAGATCGTTCAAACTTATCCGCTTATTTTCTGAAAAGATTTACTTTTATAAATCGGACTATACAATTTCATCTGGTTCTATAGATCATATAAAAAGTTCGATTTTTACGTTGCAATTTATTAATAAATTACTTTTTCGTAAGTAATAGCGAAGGTCCAATCAGCCAGATCTTAGAACCAAGATAAAAATGGAAGTTAACAAGTCAAATGTGGATTCAGTAGTTATGATTCACGATGCACACTATAAATGCATTTTGAATTTAATTCAATAGGCATACAAATGAGCAGCTGATGTAGAAAGTAGACATTTTTTCTATTGCAACTTTACTCATATCACCACCACAGGCATTGGAAACAGAAAAGAAATAAAATCGAATTCACCATTCCTTTCTGTTTTTCGTTCTCACCAGAAATGGATGCAAGAAAAATAAATTATTTTTAACGTATCTATACAGAACAATACCACTCACGGCATGATGCAGAAGACAATCAAACAGGCGTTGGAAAGAATACCATAACAAAATGGCCTTGCTCATTTTTTTTCGTTCGCTCTTTATATAAATTCAGACTAATAATTGAAAGTAACTTCAGTTGGTGGTTGAAGTGTCAATGGAGAGAGAAAGAAAAACATAATACAACCATGTTTGACGTTATAAAAAATCGGAAACCAGACGGACGAAACGACTAATCCGAAGTCATTTGCAGTCTTTAGTTCCTGTTTTGGCTACGTAAGTAACTGGCGTCATTATATCTGTTATGCTGTCTTTTTTGAAAAAAAAAGACTAGGCATGCTGTATCGTTCTGACGCCAGTCAGAAAAAGACTTCAAAGGGAATACATAATGAATAACTTCTACGACGTTGCATCTAATAGATTGCAGTCTTATGAAGTGATCTAGTCAAGAATATTCTACATCATAGAAATATCATTATTTCCTTTTCATTTTTGAATCAGCAAAGAAAAAAAACAAGAACAAGTGAAGAAAAAAGAGACTCCATATTCATTTTAAAATTCCGACGACTTGTCCCAATACTAAAGTATGGCGATGCCTTTGAAATTCATTTTTCTTTAAGAAAAATAACACAAATCGAAGTTATTTACTTCATATATCCATAGCTATGAGAGCAAGGGGAAAAAAGCGACTCCTGATGGATTCTAGAATCCATCAGGATCCATAGAATCCATTAGGATCCATTTTGATTAATGAGTCTATCTCAATATTTTAAACAGTTTGCAGTTGCTAAGGAGAACAGCGAGACTCATATACGTAGGTTCTATGATTTTCATCGTGTTTTGAAAACATTATGAAAGTGGCCATTCATTTTTTTCAAAGATCTGGATGGTCTATATATCGTTTCTGGTATCTAAATGGTTAGAAAAAAACTTACAGATTTTGTTGTACACAAAAAGAGAAGAAGCGAAGGATTTATTTGTCATATTATTCTATGACTGGGCATGTGTTACAATAGTTCCGAAAAAATTATTTGGCCTTTTTGTAATATAGACGATACTGTTGAAACGAAGAATACTATTTTGTTTCTACCGATGACTTTGTCTGTGTATTGATTAATTCTTCATGTTAAATAGCGAAGTTCTAACAAGTACATCAGTATGACTTGGTTTGCAACGATCAGTTCAAATATATGAAGTCACGTCACTAGACAAACATTTTGTAAGCAAGATCTTGGCCAAGATACAAGGTACAGATATGTTGACAGATCTTGGAAATTTAGGTACAAGATAATGCAGTTATCTTGTACTCAAGATCTGATTACAGATCTTAAGTAAGAATTCATAATATCTTGGCTGCACACTTAGATAAAGCTTGCTCTATGTGTTGTGATTTGCGACACCTTTTTTAGACGTTCTGAAAGCATGGTTCGAATCTATCATACAGCGAAGTGTTTACTTTTTTCTTTAAAAACATGTTTTGGTATTTTTCAATTTATTTTCATTTTAATTATTCGTCTCCCGAATAACTCAAGCAAGTCAGATATTGGGATCTGACTGGCATTAAATTGGTCCGATATCCGTCAGACCAATTTAGGGTAGTCCTCTCTCGATCATGGATCGAGATTAGCATTCTCTCGAGTAATCGAGAAATAGTTCAGAAAAAATTTATTTTGAAAATTTATGTTTCGTGTGTTCCATCGTGTTGCTTAAATACGGCTGTGCATGCATAAAAAAACGGTGAACGACTAGAGAGCATATGTAAATACACTAATGATGTCGCTTTCTGTTTCGTTCAAGATCTTATCAAAAAATAATAGTAAAAGATATCTTTTCCATGATCTTGCCAAGATCTTAGGTACAGATTTATCTGATACAGTCAAGATATGTACATACCAATTGTCTTTCCAAGATCTTGATAAGATCTTACTTACCGAGCCCAAGATTTCCAGATCTTGCTTACAAGATGTTCGACTAGGGACAGCTATGTACAAGTTTTGCTTTTAAATACAGTAGTGAATGCTATAGCAAAAAAGTGAAAAATACATAAATCACTGCTACTTACTACGTAGTTAATAAATTCATCACTCTATCCCATATTTTTATGAAAGCAAAATTCAAATTTCATGTGTTTTATGAGATTTAAAAGTTATTTTTTAAACTTTTCCCTTGACAGCAAATAGAGTTGCTGGATAAGCTTGTACAGGATATTAATGATTACCAAACTTTATGTTGCGAAGACGAATATCAATCCAAGAAGCTACAATAGAAAACCTTAAAAAGCAACTTAGTTTAACGGGATAAGTCATTATATTAGACTAAAAAGAAAGCAAGCGACAGCGATAAGGAGCTGATACTGATCTTCACATATCTTCAAACATCCACGAAGGCCCATAAGAATTCACTGGAGTCCAGCAGAATCCAATAGAATTCACAGAATCCACCAGGATCCACGAGGAGCCATCATAATCCAAGGAGCCAGGAGCCGCTTTTCCCACACGTATGAGAGTATGTATGACTTCGATAAAAAGAAAATGCCCCAAACGTAAAAAATCTCTTGAAAAATACATTTTGAAAGTGTTTCTATAATTACGGATGGTACTTTAGTGTTAATTTATAGAATGAACATATATGAATCGTTTATCCGTAGAAAATAAAGATAAAATGATCAGGAGTGCAGGCGTACACGGGTAGAAAGAAAAGGAGAGGATTTTTTCACTATCTATCAAGAAGAGAGATATGAGGTCATTATACCACTTATATACCACTACAGTTTTCGTTTTGGTAGAAATTCAGAATTTGTTTTGTTAAACTAAATTTGCTGCAAATTCAAATACCCCATGAAGTCTCAATACATCCTAAGAGCTAGTGATCTACTACGGTATGCGGATGTTGGTGCGGGTTTAAGCGGTCTGTATCTATACTTACATCAGCGTCCTCATTCACACACCAATACTAGATTAATTTAGAATAATTATCGCATTTGTTCATAAGTCTTATTAAATAAAAACTTCTTACTCACGATTTTTGTGTTCCTTTATCTTTGTCGATATATTTAAAAAAAATTGAGTTGCATTTTAACTAGGGAAATAAAAATTTGACTTAATTTGAATTTTCACCACAACATACATACTATGTATATCAGATATATCTATAGCGATGCAATAGTGACAAATGTTTTCGACAAGCCACGCAGTGCAGTAGTGTTGCAGAAGATTTTTAACAAAACAGACGCGACAGCAGCACAGCGGTGACAGATTATTTTTGTAGAACAATACAAAACTGTATGAAATACTATGCATTTCGATATACTGAAAGCGGTGAAATTTGAAACAAGCATTTTGAATACTATTGTAGCAGCGGAAACTTCTTTAAAGCTGATCGTGGCGTCGCGACAGCGCTGTAGATGTTCAGACACGATCGACATCTCTGATATATATATATATCGTAAACTGAACAAATAGGAATGTTGAAATATTAGTTTCATGTTGACTTTGCTTGTTTTTATTTTGAGCAAATAGAAGTACTTGTAGTTCTTCTCGTCCCACAGAAATTATACTCATTGTTTTAAGTTAGCGAGGCTTCGACTTTTTCGGAGGCTTTTTCTCTCGTCTGCAAATTGAAAAGAACGATCTTGCGTTGACATATCGGTCTGTATGATTTTCATTGACTTTGTGCTAGTTATAGGAAATCTATAGTTGTGTATGTTAATCATGAAATGATTATTCATCGAATTGTTATTTTTACGATTAATAGTAAGGAAAAAAACCCACTTATTCATTTATTATTATTTTAGATTTAGAAATAATATTGCCATCGATTCTTACGGTAGGCATTTGCAATGCGTGTACTATTATTGCTATATTATTCAATTGTCCAATTAGCGGGTATTTACGGTACGACGAAATGAAAGAAATCGATAAAAGAAATAAATTAAAATTCTTGCATATGCTAGGTCTAGATCAATATTTGGGCTGTTTTATTGATCAAATGGAAAATCGTGACGTTGAAATATATGTTGGCGATTATGAAAAGTTAGCCTCTATACAATGTATTCACGAATGTCAAAAACGAAACTATCCTTATGCAGCTATACAATATGGTAGGGAATGCCGTTGTGGACGACATTACGGAAAATATGGCCAAGCATTGGATGACGAATGTAATTACTTATGTGCAAGTTCTGAAAAATGTGGCGGGAATAATCGAAATAGTGTTTATAATGCAATTAAGTCAGTTTACTTATCTACCACAGGTATTTTCATTTTTAAATGTTTTGAAATTAGTTTGCTTCTATGAGAAATAAAATTCAATACTCTTTTAGATTTCATATGTTTGAATACGATGGCCGGTTATCAAGGTTGTTTCGATAACGTAACCTTAGATGTAGTGATGGGGAAGGTGAACTCGATCGAACAGTGTGTTACATATTGTGCTACACACTATGGTTATGCAGGCATAATGAATGGGTATTTTCTCTTACTTCCAGAAAATGCTTTTAATTTTTCTTTGGTTTTATTAATAAGATTGATGTCAAAATACTCAAGAAACCGGTGTCAGAATTGATAAGAGAAATTTGATTTAACTTAGCTAACATAAATCGTTACTCATAATTTTAAGTGTATTCTCCCAAAAAGCTGACAAATTTTAGTAGATTTAGTTGTACGTTAGTCGTGATACAAAAATGAAGAAAGAAAAAAAGATTACCTTTGGTTTTCGACTACCTTGCAGTGTAAGTAGCTGTCTGAGGATAATTTCAAAAATTCCAATTTTCTTTGCTGCAATATTACTAGCTGCAGCCGTGAAAAGCAGGCCTGCCTGGTTCATAGCTTATTTTGCATAATTGCCTAAGCTTTCCATGTATACTGACTATAAAAACATACTAGCCACAAGAGCTTTTTTGTTCATGTTAGTAGCTTGTTCAATGTTATTCTATGAATGATGGCATAAGAGTTTGAATGTGATATCTGGTGGATAAAGGGTGCTAGCTAAGTTCTGATTCCCTTATTAATTTTTCTTTTTTCACGTCATTGTTTGATTTGAAACGCTGATATTTACAGTACATATCCATGATATGAAGACCTATTATGTACCAAAATTTGGGCTTTATACTCTTTATTAATATCAGGATTAAAGTATCAGAAAAGACAAACCAAAAAAAAATTCATTCATATCGAGCAGTTTTAAGAACTTGATTACAATAAATAACTGAACTGGTCTTAGTCGAAAACCAATTAAAAAATCAAAAAGTTCGTTTGAATAAAAAATATTCTATAAAATTATCTTGTGTCTGCTTCTAATATACTAGTACAAATTGTTGTTTCTACACGTGATGTTCAAAAGGATAAAAGAATACTATATATTTTTTCAACACAAATAAACATCAACAAACGATAGAACGCAAAAAACGAGTTAGCAACTCATTATTGATTTCAAAATGAATGATTTTCGTAATAAATACAAGTTTTCTGAACCAAAATGATCACAATTAAAATGCAAAAATTTGCTTTATTTTTTTCTGAAATTTGGAATGCAATATTAAAAAAGAGTATAAAGCCCAAATTTTCGTACATAATAGGTCTTCATATCATGGATATGTACTGTAAATATCAGCGTTTCAAATCAAACAATGACGTGAAAAAAGAAAAATTAATAAGAGAATCAGAACTTAGCTAACACCCTTTATGTAGCGAATATCTTAACTAGGGGTGAGAAGTTATTGTTATTTTGTTGTTATTGATAACAATAACAATAACTTTTTTTGTTATTGCTATTAATAACAAAGTAATAACAAATAACTTTATTTTTTAAAGAAGCTTCAATTTGAATTGCTGCCTGTCTCAACTATGCTAATTCTGTCGGGTTATGCTTAAGGAATGAGTTTACTACTGCTATGAATGCAATCGATCGAGACATTGGAGAGTTTGCATCGATCGCATGGATGAATACTTTACACTTGTTTTTTTGACTGTTTAAAGCAATAGAAGCTGACTGACTTCTCAGGAAACTTTCATGATTCGAATCCATTGAACCCTACTTGATGCGATAATATAACTGAAGTTCAGTAAACTGGTTGAACAAGGGAAGAATTTTCATTTTCAAAAACTTGATAAATACCTCTGCCAACGAATGATTTTAGTTTAAAATTCTTACATATTTTTTAGGAATAATTGGTTTCTTCATGCAGCAGAGCTTGCAATAATAATTCGAAACGGTTGGTACATTTTCTTAGAATAAATAAAATCATTGATAATGTGGGTGTGGGTAGGTATGGCGAAAGAAAGACATACGCCCACAACCTTGTTCGTATATTATAACAATCGTGATCTTTAAAAATAAGTATTGGTCTATATACAAGCGCCATATGCTTCTAAATTACGATCAATCGTTGGCAGAGATATTTATCAAGTTTTTGAAAATGAAAATTCTTCCCTTGTTCAACCAGTTTACTGAACTTCAGTTATATTATCGCATCAAGTAGGGTTCAATGGATTCGAATCATGAAAGTTTCCTGAGAAGTCAGTCAGCTTCTATTGCTTTAAACAGTCAAAAAAACAAGTGTAAAGTATTCATCCATGCGATCGATGCAAACTCTCCAATGTCTCGATCGATTGCATTCATAGCAGTAGTAAACTCATTCCTTAAGCATAACCCGACAGAATTAGCATAGTTGAGACAGGCAGCAATTCAAATTGAAGCTTCTTTAAAAAATTAATTTATTTGTTACTATTTTGTTATTAATAACAATAACAATAAATTCACACCCTTAATCTTAACCGTTCAACCATAGCAATCTACGCGAAAATGAAAATTAACATGTAGGTTTACAGAATCTGACATTTTCTACATAGTATCCGTAAGCATGTAGTATAAAGGTGATTCATGTTTGAATGGCGATTTGAGACTTGATTTAACAAGATTTCCTATTTTAACATATCTTCAAAAATCGAAGAGGTGCAACCAAAACTTTGGTTAGCTGAAAATCATTTTGGTGCTCATAGAAAACGAATAAATGCATGTCTGCCCAATGCGCCCGGTAGTTTTGCCTTTGAAGCAATCTCTTCTATGTCGTTTCATCGTGCATCACGCATAGTGCGCATAGAATTCTACATTTCTGGTCGTCAATTGTTTCTCGAAAGTTTTGCTATTATTTACCACACGTATGGTCTACTAACACACCAGCTGGTATAATGAAGGCGCCACTCAAAACCCCACCAAGATCCCCTTTGTAAAACATAAGATTTCACACCATCTTACTATAATTATCGTCTGCAATACTATCAGCTTTGTCTAAGACACTATAGACATTTTTAGGGATGATAATCATCTTCACATTCTCAAATACGCCCACGTCGTTAGGTAGACACTTAAAGTTCAGATAACGAATAACTTACACTAAACTCAGTCGAATCCCTAAGCATTTTCGAGATACATACTTCAATTTTTGCGTAAGAACGTAGTTCACTTCATTCTCTACTTCTTTGAAGTGATTTGATGTTGATATTTGGATACCCGCTCCTTGGGTATTGTGTCATCTACGATTGATAATGACATGGGAAACTGCATCTCCAATAAAGTTCTCGTTTTTTCTCATTAGTTATTTATGTTATTGTGGCAATCATTTGAATCGTTCACCAACAAATTCAATTTTATGTAATATTACCTGTAATAGAAAGTCAAATGTTAACAGTGCACATTGTTGTGGTGGACTTCATGGCCTCAGTATTTATGATGTTCAGAAATATCGTAAGAATTCATGAGCCATAAAAAGGAATTAGATTATCCGTGGATATTATTGCTCTTTTTTCACAATCACTTTCAGTTAAATACACATATGGACCGAAAACCCGAAGTACGTATCTTTTCCATGATTATGTTGCTATTCAAATAGCACTGTATACAGCGAAAAAGTTGATTCAATATACAGTGCACAGTTTCGAAAAGCTTACTCATTATTCTTCAAATATTTAGTGAGAAGAGACTATGGTAAGATGATTAGATAATATATCTTTCGTGAGGCTTCCAGCTACCACTTGTCTAGTTTTAATCACACGGCCTCTGCCGCTGGCACACGCGCTACTAATAAAAGTGGTAGATCTTTTACAAACAAACACGAACATAATCCTGAAAAACCACACTAACAATTCAACCACGGGCCTACAGCAACACTAACCATTTAATATGCAAAGCAAACATCACGCTACCATGACAATTTACTATGCGTACTTATATATCTGCTAAACTACATACAACAATGCCAAACTAAATCAACCAAAACCGGCCTACTTATCAATAACTCCATATAATAATATTCATAACAAGAAACAATTGATTTCCACTAAAAACAATTTCAGGTTATAACACCTATACCACCACGTCCGTCACCACAGCAACACTAACCCCACCTGAAACAGCAAATGACACCAACGTAACCACAACTTCAACAGCAAACTCAACTGTAAATGCGATCCCTATCGAATTGAAAATAGCAGCCAGTGTAACCAACACAACAACGACCGAAACAGAGACCACCACAGCCACGACTGGTATAGCAAACGAGACAATCACCGAACCCGAGACAACCGCAGCTACGACTGTCAGAGAAAACGATACAACAACCGAACCACAGGCAACCAGCGACGCACAGACAACCAGCCAAGTACAGACAACCGCAGCAACGACTGCTGTAGCGAACGAGATATTGGCGACAACGATTGCAGCCAACGCGTCAACCACCGAGGCAGAGACAACCGGAGTCACGACTGTTGTAGCGAATGAGATTTTGGCATCAGCTGGTAGTACCACCGTATATGGAATACCAACAACAAGCGTAACCAACGAGACAACCACCGAGGCAGGGACAACCGGAGCCACGACTGTTGTAGCGAATGAGACATTGGCAGCATCGAGTGTAACCAATGCGGCAACAGTAGCATTGACATCGCCAACCTCATCAACGTCTACTTCAACGACGTCGACGACCACAACGACAACTGCGCTTGGAAATTTGATGTCCACTGGTAAGTTGTAGCTAACGATTGGTTTTTTCATGAATGCTTATTGGCTGGTTTTTTGTAGTTTTCAATGTTGACAACTCTTCAACGTTTGATCCAAATAACAGCTCCGACATAGAGAACATTTTGCAAAGTTTATCTAATATTATTAATCTGGGGTTTGCATGTTTAAGCAACCCGTCAGCTTTTTCAGGATGCTCAGCATCGCGACAAAGTAAAAGTGGTCCACCTCGGGACTATCTTGCTAGCCCAGGAAACCCGGCCATTGCAACAATACGTGACGTACGTGACTGCGTCATCGGTTATGGTCGGGTGTAGCTTTGTTTTCTGTTTTGTTTCAGGCTTCTGCTTTGTTCAAAGTGGCTCTTGGAAACCAATATAGGATATATTATAGTGTAATTCAGATAAGTACAAATGCGCTGGTACTAGCGAGTAGTGTTCAAGCGGCCACTGCAACAGTACCGCAACAGCAAATAGTACTGATGTTTGGTTATACGTTTGTTGGTGATTTTGTCCAAAGTACCAGTGTTTCGACTGTAACATCAATTTCAACAACTGATGGCAAATTATGGATTGTAGGTGCTGTTTTGGGACCCGTATTTTTCTTGGGATTGATAATCTGTATAACTGTTATCTGTTGCGCTAAATCCAAACGACGTGGAAACTATCAATACTCTGCTGAAGTATATTCTGAAAATTAGTTTGATTTCTCATCATGGTACTGTTCATATGTTAGGTTATGTACAATGTGCCGGAAACATGGACGCGAGAAATAGTAAGTCATTTTAAAAACAACATACATCACAAAAAACATTCATTGACAGCGAAAGTCGATTCACTGTACCCTAGACTGGCAGTGCTCACCAGGGGAAACGTATAGTTTGGGAAGAAAGTGGTTTGCTTGTGCCAGGAGTGTGTGCTGAAATTTCCGAACCGATCAGCCGATAAGCTGAGGAGAGTCGTGTAAATGGGTGATAATACTTGAAACTGGGGACGAATTAGACGAAAACGATAAATATCTAAGGAAAGGCATTAAAATAAAAGCACGCAAAGTGAAGACGAGCAGGAGTTGGGCTCCGCCTCCATAGCTAATATAATTCATGCCTGAAAAATCACATCATAGTCAAGGGGACTTAAAATTCCGAAGGTTGATTAGTTCGCCCCTCCATCGGCTACGTCACTAGAACAGACTATTTTGCGTGACCTCGTCCTTCATTCACCTGTCGTTTGTGTCATTTTCTTA
The DNA here is from genome assembly GCA_905331475.1 of Rotaria socialis. NCBI lineage: Eukaryota > Metazoa > Rotifera > Eurotatoria > Philodinida > Philodinidae > Rotaria > Rotaria socialis. Next base: position 131,503 of record CAJNYU010004191.1, on the reverse strand, counting down.
TGATCATTTGTAGCATGGAAACGGTCAGGCGTGCTATAAAAATGGTTGTTTGTGTCAGGTTCAATATTACCGAGGTGGACAGACAAAAGCAGACGAATTACGGTTTCTAGGACCTATCCTTTTAGTCTCGGGAATATACCTTTTTCATTTGAATAGAACTCTCGGAGTAGCTTAAAAGAATTTATAAAAGAACAAGAAAAAAATGACCTAATCATATTTGAATATTTACCCCAACTCAAATTTTATTCGATAATATGTCACCATTGTCAAATCGAGCACCATCTTTGAATCGAAAAATACGTCAACTAATATCCCACCGTATTATTTGTCATTTGGTATACCGAGGCAAGAAATATACTGTGCAAATGGCGTTGAACATTGTAAAAATAAAACTCACAGAAAAGAGAAATTTAGTGTAGATTAAAATTGTATTTTATCATCAAATAACTGAATTATCTTTTAGCAACACTATGCTGATCCATCAGTCCATTCCAATCACTTTCATAGTTCATTTTCGCCACGCACAACATCACCAAGTAAGTAAAATCAAGTAATATAATGATTTTTTTTATTCAAAATAGTATCAATGATTTCAGCATGATTCGAGTTTGAATATAATTTCATTATTTTGATATTCTTTTTCGGTTTGAACACTGTTTTCTTTTATAATAAATCGTTCTATTCAAGATCAGTATATTATTCCAGTTTTCGAATCAAATTTTTCAAATGCATCTATTCAAGCAATTAATAGAATGAATATGTATGAACAAGCTCCAATACAACGTGCAACACGTCGTACACCAACAGAATCCGAAATTGCAACTGGTCGAACAAGATTACATCATTTATTAGATAATATAATTGATCAAGGTGTACTAGATCAATCATATACAGGTGATTTAGTTTATTTTGAAAAAAAATGAAATGACTCTTGTTTTTTTAATTTTATATATTTACTGCAACAGATATTCGATATATATGACCCGTGAGCACAGCAAATCATTCTACGACTATTTGCTCAATTCTCCAAAGCAAGATCGATTACAATATACTAAAACGGTCTTCAATTGTGTTGAATAGTATTTTACAATGTATTTTATAATAACATCTTATGTCTGCGTGCTCGTTCTTTAAAATCCTCCTAGTAAATTAGCTCATTCGTGTAGTATCGTGGCTTCTATTCAAGTAGTAGTCAGGTGTTTAAAATTGAATTTTATGTTTCTTTATATAAGAAAGTATCTCGTTTCGTTGAATGAACCGCAGCATTGTCGTGATAAATATCCATTTTTCGTTCTCTATGAACAGGAAACAAATGAGGAATCTCATATTCAATAAAGTGTTCAATTAAATGCAAAATATAGTATCTACTAGTGATTGTTGAGCCGTATTTAGTAAATTATAACTGATTTTTGCCATGTATACTGACATCGACTCAAACCATCCCAACCACAATATCTAAATGATTTCATTCACCTAGTTTAAGCTGCTTTCCTAAATCGTTGCTTCTGATGTAATAACTGTATTCAACACATAGATTTACACCATGCTTGAATGATGATTACATACTGTAACGATAAATAAGACTCTGTTGAGTTTATATCGTATTGACAAACTGGATAGAGGTGGAGTAGCTTACAGCCACTCATGGCAATGATGTTTATTCGCTTCTTCACATATCCAGAGTGTAACAACTTCATACATAACACACGTATATATAGGAGAGAGATAGAAAAGAGACAGGAGAGAGATATATTATAATAATGGAAAGAGAATAGAAGGAAGAGGAAGGAGAATCATCGAAGCGTGCCATCAATATCGGCACAGAAAGCATAGAAATGAATTTCAAATTACACAATTCAAATGATAAGACAGTATTTTATCACTATAAAGCAATAAAATAAAGCATTGGCACTAAAACAAAATCTTATTTGCACCTAAATAAATATTAGATTTGGATAATATTTTAAAATATTTCAAAATAAATTACAATTACTATCAATACCAATAGGAAGCAATTATTTTACATTTTCAAATTGTTCTTATGGATTCTCATCAAAATTCATTCGTGAATTACTACTATTTAAGATTTCTTTAGTCATTGCATTTTTGTTGCTTTTTTCAAGTTAATAAATGAGTTATTTGTATTTAGTTGATAAAAATTATAATTTTCAATAAAACGTAAACTAAATAAACAGATCAATATAATAACTGAGTTTCAACATTCACTTGAATGTTTTCAGAGCGACGGTAGCAATGCAATCAAAACTTATTCTTCTAAGTTAATATCCTTTAATGATTTCTTTTGGCATTTAAGAATCGGCACGTCTAATAAACTATAGTTTATATATTCATATGTATTTCAGAGTGTATAAGCAGCTTTGTCGTCATTGTATTATCAACATGTGCAAATGCTACAGCGCCAGTAGTTCTCTTTGTATATGTTGGCGTGTTTACCAATGGTCAATAGTATACAATGCAGTTTCATTCATTCGATGCATCTTTGTTTAATCTCTATAAATAAAACGACTATTTTCTTGTTTGTACTATCAAAATAAAATGTGTTTTGCGAAAGTAAATTAATATATTAGTAAAACATTTACTTTAGATTAAGATAAAGTCTTTTGATCGGGAAACCTGTATCGTTGATCATATTAAATCAAAATATGAGCGCCAATTCACAAAGGCATAGCATAAAAAGAGGAAAAAAGTAGAACTTTATTCAAAAACGATTCAGCATATTTTAAAAAGTGAGAACACATTTAAGCCGAATAAAAAAAGGAAATCATCTTTGTCAACAGTTCTTTGATAAACTCACGAATACCACTGAAACATTTTGAATTCTTTTTTTTAGAACCAGCACCCACAAGAACAATTACCAGAAGAGCGAATACAACAGTTAGAAGCACTAGTGCGACCACAAGCGGACACGATCGCTGAGGTACAAAAATCCAACAACGCATGGCAGCATATATGCAAGGAATTGCACTCTACCATAAATGTGTTGCAAAATAAAATGAAGAAACTTGAAGATGATTTAACTCGCGCGAAAGATGCTGGATGGGTACATAGCGACTCCAGTAATTCGCCACCTTTGATGAAAAAATTAATTATGTTCTTCAAAACGAAAACTGTTAAGGTGTATTGGCTCTAATTCATTGCATTCTATCCCAATTATGGATGTCTTGTACTTCTGTTAATGATATGTAAAGAAAAATGTTTAATAAAAATAAATTGAAACTGATCTTTTGCTGATGCGCAACTGTCTGTATTTCAATATGATTAGCTTATTAGAATGTACTAGAGAGTATTTAACCCGCTAACATTTTTTATACCTTTAGAACATCCTTCACTTTGCTCAGTTACAAATTAAAGAATATACTTAACTATTATAAAGGGATACAAAAAAGACTGCACTGTTATACACACAGTCGTAATGATTATATATAAACAAATAGTATTCTACAGAAAAATATTGTTTATACCGTGTGAATGTGAAGATAGATTATTTTTTTCTTTTCAGTGTTTCGAGACATCTATTGAAGTGCACATTTATCGAGGGAAAATATTTAAGAAAAATTGAAACCTACTTCTATAATTTAGATTGTTTTTGTTAGTTTAATTACTTGATAGCTGCTGATATAGTTATTTGCATAAAGTATGATTTGATTCATAAATAAAAAAACATCAAGAACTCAATCAGACCTTAAAGTAGTTTAATTTCATTACATCGTCGTCTACTTTAATCTGATAATCAATGCAAAGAACACTTTGAAAATTTTATTTGCAAGGTGCCTCATAAGTTATAGATGATTTAGATATTCTAATACAATGATGGAATATTTCATCAAGTGGTACTTTTTGACTATTTATTGATCTGGAAGAGTACTTGCGAAGAAACTTGCACCGAGTACTTTTGTGAGGATAGAAGTAGTTGCAAGTTGCAACACAGAAAGTATATAGTTTCTCTTTTTCTTATAGGTGAAGGTGCGCTACTCAGGTTGATCAAAACGGACTCGTTTGCTGTCTTTTTATCGACGGTAAACGATGTCAAAACGGTATATTTACGGCAGCAAATAGGCCGTATTTGCCCGTAATACCTGGCACAGATACGGCACCGTAAACGGGACTGAATTTTCATGGTTTACGTCTGTTTGTGCTCCGTAATTTCATGGTCACACGGTCCGTATTACTGCGCCAGATATTACGGCAAACTTTCGCCCGTAAAATAGTCGTAAAGTAACCGTAAACGATGGTATACGAATCTTACTGTTAGACCTGGGTAGGTCTCAGAAAATCTGTTTCATTTGTAAAAACTAGTTCTCTCATTTTGCACAAGCTTTTCCACCAACTTAGGTTACTACGTGCGAATATGCGTGCTGCAGTTTGCATCCGACTTCTGTCAATTCGCATCAAACTTCTCGAATCTTTATATCGGTACTGCTTTCAAGGCAATATTTTGAAATCTTTAGAGAATGACATTTGAAATATATTTTTGCTCATGACTACCTTAAAGCGAACTTGTTACAGTTTTTGAACTTTTCCGAGTGTATTTCCAAATAGATACTGATTTATGCATAGATTATTTTCTAGAAATGATCTTCGTGTCAATAGATTTAACTTTAGATTACAGTATTGCCAGTTCGTATTCGCCTCCGAATCTGAACTTACGCTCAGTGCGAGATTTAACCTTTTATCAACTATTATCTTTTTCAACGGAAGCTAATACAGACAACCATAGAATTAAATCGCTTTATTTGATTCTTGAACTTGAATTTAATCTCCGTGAAACCAGATGATGGTAAAATCTCAAATCTTCTCTTCTCACAGAATACATTCGTTCTCTAGATTGATACTCTTATTCTGTTCATTATTGTGCAATGATAATCTCCATGTGTTATCAAGCATATTATGTTTGGCTTAGATATTTAATTATTGTACAGGCAGAAGAAGACAAAAAAATACTTTGACTGTTATAATGTAGATTCTTCTCAAAAGCTCTCTTTGATGTCCTTCTAAATAAATTATAAAACTCAAATAAAATTTATCTGAGATGCCAAAGTAATGCACTTTAGCGTGAAGCCAATTGATCTCACGCAATATCTGTATTCTATTAAACAATAATAAATGTTTAAAACACCATCTATATAAAGTTTTCATTTTTCTTAATTTTATAAATCTGTGTAAATCTCTCCTTCTGGTTAATGTGTCCTACAAGATCACTGTCTTCACATAGCTTATATTTGTGATCAGAACCATCATTTTCTGGTGCAAAAAGGAACTGTTTCTCTTTTAAATTACATTTGCGTAGGTGACCTGGCGATCTCATGAAGGACCTGTCAATACTCAATCTTCATGATGGAAATGAGATGGAAATATATCAATATATAGAGAAATGAATGGATAGAGCATGTAAAGAAAACAGCTAAAAATAAAATCAAAATAATAAAGAAGGAAAAAACTAACCTGTGTAGCTATTACTACTAAAGTAAATATAATCAGAAATTATCTCGACGGAAAATGAAAGAAAAAGAAGCAAAATAAGATGGCCAGAAGAGAAAGTTGTCAGCTTTTATTAGAGAATGGATCGATATATTGAACGAATGGTAGTATTATAAAACCGTCAGAAGGCTATGAGAAACCATATGATGGGAAATTTGAATTTACTACAAATTCACTTTCCATAAAAGAAAATGAATTTGTGGCAAAATGGTTATATACATGTACAAGGCGAGCATGGTGAGGGGACGGAGACAACGTGTGTTGGGGGAGCACACTTTTCCCTCTGTCTCCTCTCTTATTCCCTCTCTTTCTACAAGAGAGATTTGACACCTGCAACTGTTATACCGCTATACCACAACACCATTATACCGCTACCCAACTATACTACTATAACACTAGCGGTATACCGGTATAAGCATTTTGAATTTACCATAAATTCAAATTCCCCCACCAACTCCCATTATAACAACTTAACGAGGACCACGTTATCTACAGCAACTCTTTTTGACAATGTTAGCCCTTCTATAATGAACTGTTAACGTTATGCAACTGAGTCTTGCTTGTAAATAGATAACTTGATTTTTTCTTTTTTCTCAAGTATAAGATGGACTTCGCCAAAGTTCATACCCAGGTCGAACATTCCGGCCACCGGATCCCGTAGGATACTCCAGGGAATATGCGGGAAAGTGCCGGGGATGGCGTAGTGGTTCTATGCATCTGACTCTTAGTCAGATAGGAGATGGTTCGATTCCTTCCCCCGGCTCGGTGTCTTCGGAGTCAAGATATACGGTATCGGAAGAATAAACAAAAGGAAGAACAGCAATGCACGCCAACCGCGTCATCACTGCCTCGATTTCGATTTTCGTTCTATTCGTTTTCTCTTCCTTGTCATTCTTTCTCTGTTTGTTATCGTAGTCCTATCTGTTGACTTGTTTCGTAAGCGTCCGCAAAAAATTGTACAAAAATCACAAAAAAATGTATGGATGTCACGAATAAAATTCAGCGTAATTAAAAAAAAACAATATGCGGGAAAGTCACCATATCCTGCAGGAAAACACGGGAAATCGTTGGAACATGGAAGCAGTATTCCGGTCAAAAATACGGTCGGACTTTTTCGGCGAATTCCTGCCAAGTTCTGGTGCTTTCCGGTAGGAATTGATCGGAAATCACCGGAAAAATTTCCAACCGGAATACTGCTTCCACAAAATCAACGGAACTACCCGGAACCAGCCGTTTCCAAGCCGGACTGTTCGACCTGGGTATTAGTAGCAGTTACAAAAGTTTTTTCAAATTGCTTCATTCACATTCATTACTGAAGTGAGCAAAACAATCATTATAGATTCAGTCATACCTTCAGAAAATGTTTTTCCTTCAACGCTTCATCTTTTACAAGCCAGTAGAACTTAGAAAGAGATTACATTCTTCCGAAAATCTTTGTAGTTGGTGATGGTTTTCACACTTTCATCTCGTTATCAGCGTCCTCGAGGAAGAGGTTCACATCATATTTTCGATGTCTTCTGCGTCTGGCAGTTTTCTTTGTGTAAAATATTGTCTAATGGTTGGAATTTTTCCTTAACTAAAAAATCTTTCTAATGTGAAACATTTTATTTTCGTTAATATTTAAATTAGAAAAAGAAGAGAAGAAAGCTTTTACACTTTAAAAGAATATTGATTTGTTTTCTTAAATCGTTTCAATTCTGATAAAAGAAGGTCGATCAGTATGATTAATAAGCAAACAATTTCCTGGATAAAACTGAATATCTTGATAATCATTTGATATAAGATCTTTATTTTTTTTTTATCAATGACAACATATAAATTAAATTGAACATCATTTTTTAACTGTAATGAAATAATCGACGTACAAATGTTTTTAATTTTGCTATTGTCATTGATAATGAAATTTTCTTTTCGCTTTTTATTTCGTTTGCATCACCAAATTCAAATATTATTTTTAATAAATATGGAAGAATACAAAGACCTTTTCTTGATTGCTAAAATAAATATTATTTATATTTATTATTTTTTAAATAAAAATCCTGTTAATTAATAAAATTTAGATATTTATTTTTCTATTTGAACGATGATTAAATATATAGATTATTTGTCTTTTAATCAATGATAATGAGGCTTTTTTTCTGAGTGTTTTACTGAAAAATCTTTAAAATCTTTTAATTATGAATCGATTTTTAGACTTGATGCATAGTAATTATTTATGATAACCTCTAAAGAATCCTTTTAAAATCTTCGTTAGGTGAGAAGTAATTTTCTTTGCTCGTTCCAAAGTGCCCTTATATATTAATCAGTATTTATTTGTAAGTTTTTTTTTACTGAATTGACCAAAGAGTTTACATAGAAATGTTTAAATTGGCAATAATAACTTATCAAATTGAAGTCTATCGATCAAAATACTTTTATAAAACCATATTAGCAAAAACGCCTTTCCTTCATAAAATATATCCATAAATTTTCAAAATAAAAATTTGTTGTGCTTTTTTTTTAATTACTCAAATTAATTTAAAAAAGAATCTCATATTATTTATATATCAAAGACAAACTATCTCTATTTATAATATAAAAAGAAAATTAATTTAAACCTGATTTGTAATTATTCGGTTTCAGAGGTTCGCCATGTTTTTCAATTAGCAATTTATATTCTCTATGTGGATTAATAACGTCTAATTTTTGATCAAAATAATCTTTTGCATAACGTTGTAAATAATCGATTTCAGTTCCACGTCTTTCATTACGACTAATTAATACTCGATTTCAATGTGTTAAATTTGGTAAACGTGCAATTGTTTCTTGTTTTGCAGTTTCACTTTCATTTTGATTTGACGGATAAATTGAATTTTGAAGAACACTTACTGATGGCGTAGATGATAATTCATTTATTGATTCAAATGATGATATTTTATTATGAGACATATAAAGAAATTTTAATGATGGAAACATTTTATTCGATTCTTCTAAAATATATTTGAAATTAAAAGTAATTTTTAAGTATTGTAAATAAAAGAAAGGAAACTTTGTTTTTTTGTTTTGACTTGATCAATTCCACAGCTATTAATAATTAATTCTTGAAGAAGTTTAAGTTTTTTTAATCGATTAATAAATGGATCCCAATATTTTAATGTTGGATTATCAGATAATGATAAATTTGTGGAGTTTTTAATGTGACCAACAAATATATTTCTGATATAAAACTTAAAGAATTTAAATCTAAATGAATATTTATGATATTTGGAAAGTATTTTCAAATATTTTCAAATAAATCACAATCACAATCACAATCACAATCATAATCCATATCAATAAGAACTAATTATTTTATATCGTCAAATTGTTCTGACGGATTCTCATCATAATTCATTCGTGAATTACTAACATCTAAGATTCCTTTAGTCATTGCAGTTTTTGTTGCTTTTTCCCAAGTTAGTAGATGAATTATTCATACTTAGTTCATGAAATTTCTCAGTGAGAAATTCTCACATTCAATAGTTAAGTAAACTAGATAAACATATTAATAATAACAATTCGGTTCCAGCGGTGTAACCAGGATTTTAGGGCCAATGGGTAAACTTCTCTTGTGTCGAAAAAAACGATGGGCGAAATGAGCAAGGTTTTTATTGATGGACCAAAACGTTTTGGCCCAACAAAGCATTAATGACGTATAAAGAAAACATGCACAAGTTAATGCTGAGGATTCTTCCAATATGTATCTGTGCAGCACACGTGGACATTTTCCCTACGAACTATGTCATTTCACATATCTTGATTTTTTTCCTTTATGTTTTCCCATATACATCATTCGATTTTTCTTTTCTCGTGTCTATGCGTCACTCTATATGTGTAAGTATCTATACACATATATGTGTTCGTGTGCGTTTTCTTCGATCTATCCTTCTCTATCTTTACATGGCCAGTGTTTTCTCAATAAAACCGAACTCTTATTCACCCAAACTTAGAATTAAAATCAGGGATGCCAGATTTTCTTTCCTTTCTTAATCTTTTGTAGTTTTTGAATTTTGCAAACACTGACGAATGCTTTAATATATCAGTACATGGTTGCGTTGCTGAACTTAAGAATGAATGCTAATTCTTTTTGAACAGTTTTGTAAACATATTTTGGCTCAAAAACATTTATGAAAGGAATTTCAAACAAAGGAAAACTTGAAAAATAATATAGAATTTATGTTCTATAATCTTTATTATTTTTCGTAAGATGTTTTTATCTGCACAGTTTATGTATGATTTTTTGCGCATATTGTTTTGTAAAGAGAGTTTTTGACTTCGTAAAAAAATCCGACGTTCGGTGTCTTTAGCTAGTTGTTTTTGTATTAACAAACAATTGAAGGCCATGTAACTGGAAATTAAGGAGATTGTTCATAGTTGAATCAAATGAATGCTCTCACTCGCATACCAACTAGTTTAAAACATGAGGCGCCAATAGCCTATACAGACCAAAATGTTTAAATTTCAAAATATTTACTGTTTATCATGTGTCATTACTACGAAAGTTCATTGACCCTTCGTTTTCTTTTTTCGTCATGGTTGGATGAAACACAACTATTTACATAAGGAGAAACAATATCATGCATATTCAACAGCAGTTTGACAGCAACTAGAATATTTTGTTTATTACCCTTATATTTAAAAACATGTTGTCTTCGACTTCGTAAAATTTGCTTTTTAATATGCGTGAGATTGTTTTTTCTTATGTAAATGGTAGTGCTCCATCCAATCATGGCCAATAAAAGAAAACTATACGCGTTGATGAAATTTCGTAGTGCGGGCATACAATAAACTGTATATTTCTTGAAACTCGAATATCTCGGTCTGTGTACGCTAGTGGCAGCTCATATTTTTAACTAGTTAGTTTGACAGTGAGAGCATTCATTTGATCCTACTATAATCTATCTTCTTAACCTAGAGTACACGATCTTTTACTCTAAGCTATATAATGTTTGTATTGTCTTTCTTCACTATGAAATACTTTTGGAAATAAAGTATGAGTCGATAAAAAAGATAAATAAAGCATTTTGCGCAAGTAATTATGTTAACGTGACAGCCATTGGTTTGCAAAAAGTTACTCTTTCTGACTATAGATCCGATTTTGGAGAAAAAATTCTGATTTTTAAAAATTTTGAAAACAAGAATTTCTGATTTTTAAGTTTTCATCTGGTAACCCTGGTTAAAATACCAGAAACGTTTGTTTTCTCCTTATTTTCTAAATTTTTCACAGAAAGAACAAGCAAGAAGCGCATGTGTGGTTCAGACGGAAGAAAAATAATAGAATTACTATCTAATTCAAAAATGAATAAACAACTCTGAAAAAGTAAAATTGCAATGGGCAAACACTTACTAATAAAAGTTAAAATGGGCAAATCTCCAAATGAAATGGGCAATTGCCCATTTGCCCCTCCCTTGGCTACGCCGCTGCGCGGTTCTAATGTTTGCATATAGTATTCAAATCTATATGAATATAAAATATATATGTGTTACCTGCGACATCTATACAGAACCTTTTTAATATATTAATTTTTTTATTTTCTTTTATTTTCTCATTTCTTTCTTTCGTATTGTTTTATGACCGATTGTCAATTTGATCTGCTTATTTTTTAGTATCGTAACTATGGGTTTACCAATGGTAAAACCGAGCTCAAATCCAAATAATATTGTTTATCGAATAGATAATCATCTCAAATAACATGATGATTAAATATGTGCTCCGGAAACTCTTATCGAATATGATATTTCAACTAATCGTTTAGATAAAATTCTTTATATTTGTCAAAACTTGGTCATACACATATGGGACTAACAGTAGATGAATAGAGATTCTTCTTCAAACAATATTATAACTAAGTTAGTGCAAGAGGTGAAAAAATAAACTGCTATCATTTTATCAATATATTATATTTCTTTTTTTTTCTAGAATGAAGATATTGTTTTAGTACCTCTCCTTTCATCGAATCAACAAGTAAATATAGAAAAAGTTTTAATTGATTAGTCACTAATGGATAGATAATACGTTTTTGCTCTATACTTTTACTGTTAGTCAACTGACGATTTATTGGTTAGTGAACATAATTTACAAGATTCCCAATCATTTTGTTCTATGTATATTTCGAGAATGATAAGGTTTCGTAAGTGTCCCTAAACAATGACTAATTTCACTCTTTAAAAAAAATTAGTTCTATATTAATCCCACGTGTGCAGTTATTTTCTACTTTAACAAACATATGAATAAAAAAAGACAAAAGTTACTTTTGTATCTTAATAGGCAGTCCAATGAGTCTACGATCATCTCGTGCGTGTTGTTTTGAAGCATTGAAAAGTATTCCGGTAGTTTTTATTCTTTCCATTGTCGCATGGTCTTATTATGCATATGTTGTACAAATGTGTATCAGTAAGTTTGCATTTTCATTAAAAGAGGTTTTATTCGATCTTATTTTATTTCTAGTAACTATTGACAATATTCCAAAAAAAGGTAAGGAAAATAGCGGGCAGGTCTGAATTGATATTTAGATGAAAGATTTCATCAAATCATAGATTTTATCGAACAAGTTTTATTTCTCGAAAAATCATTCAACTGCAAGTTTTCTTGCTCATGTATATCACATTTCACTTAATTTGATGACCTATTTCATCATATATAACCAGTAGTCGTTTTAAAACAAGAATATTTTTTGAAATTAATAACTACTTTGAAAAAAATGATTTGATTTTTGTTTAGTTATATATTTATTTATTTATCATCCATTATTATTTCTCTTCCTATGGTCTTATTATCAAACAATGTTTAAACCGTTAGCTGGGCCACCTGGCAAAGTAAAATTATGCGGAGAAATTTATTTTCATTGTTTAATTTCGTTAATTTTTTCTTTTATTATAGTTTTATGTTGGTGAAGCAGAAGGTGAACGTATAGCAACAGCACAAACATTAGATGAACGACGTATGACTCTTCTTCGTTTTTGTCGACGTGCGAATTTACCTGTACTAACACGACATTTTGATGGAAGTAAGTTTAACTAATAATTTTAATTACCAATCTACATATTCGATGTAAAAACACATTCAGGTATTCGCTATTGCTTTTTATGTCGATGTATAAAACCAGATCGAGCTCATCATTGTTCTATATGCGGAAAATGCGTTCTTAGATATGATCATCATTGCCCATGGTGAGAATTTTATTAAAGTCAAAAGAACTGATTTGATTTGATTTTTCTTTAATTTTTCAGGACGAATAGTTGTGTTTCATATGCAAATTATAAATTCTTTGTGTTATTTCTCGGATGGGCATTATTATTTTGTAGTTACGTTGCAGCTACTTCGTTAGAATATTTTATTGTCTTTTGGCAGGTAATTTTGTCGCTAATTTTTTTTTCTTTTGGTACTCATCTATACACTAATTATTTTTAATCGAATTCAGGGTATTGCAAATGCTCGAGGGGTATGTTCAATTTTACACAACTATTAAAGAAACAATTGGTTTTTTAAAATTTAGGATGGAGGCGATTCAACATCCCCAGGTGGAAAATTTCATTTACTTTTTCTGTTTTTCGCTTCGATCATGTTTGCCATTAGTGTATCATCTTTATTTTTCTATCATTTATATTTAAGTGGAAAAAATCGAACTACACTTGGTAAATAAACAATTTTTGCTTTTGTTCACTTTATAGCTAATTGATACGATTAGAATCATTCCGAGCACCAATATTTTCTGATGGACCACAGAAAGATGGTTTCAACTTAGGATACAAACAGAATTTTCAAGAAGTATTTGGAAAAACTTTACTCTCTGCAATAATACCAATATGGACAACGTGAGATTGAAATTTAGAAAAAATTTTTAATTTAAAAAAAATTTACTAAATAGACGAGGTGACGGAGTTCATTATCAAGTAAATAGTTTACTTCTTGGTGGTTTGCAACAACAACAACAATTTGGTGGTGTAAGGTATGTCTTGCAGAGTTTTCCATTATTATTATTATTATTTTAGTTTTACAATAAATAAATAATATAGGATTTCGTTGGAGAACGAAAATATTCAAAATTGATTCATAATGAAACAATATTGAAGTATAAATGATACGAGACTAGAAATAGTTTAAAATAGTTTTATTATTGAGCTGATTTAGTGTCTAACCGATGAAATAACAGCTAAACAATAGAATGAGATATGTATTATTGTCAACTTTCATGAAATGATTCATCAAGAATCTCAGTTTCAATAGCCTGGAGTTCCTTGATATAACACTTGTTGAATGACCTCATATTGTGCAGTTTTCGTCAGAAACTTGCAGGACCTTAACAGATCACGACATAAAAATCATTGACTTAATAAATGTATAAAATGTCAAAAGCCTTTTCATCTTCACAACTAACCGATCAATATTTTAGATAGAACTTATCTTTAAACGACTGAAGTTTTATTTATTAATCGACTACTGTAACATTTAAAGAATGTATCTCCTATGTTGACATGCACTAACTAATAAAATACTACAGAAATCCAAGAAGAAAATTTAAACATTGCAATGTGCTCCATACATTCTCGTATTTATTCGATCTACACAGTCGAAACTCTGAAAAACGAAAAATTAGTTCGATAAATATGAAAAATAATTTCAGCCTTCTACGAAAATAAAAGCTATAAACAAGTTTATTGATAAATTTTTGTTAATTACTATAGATCACTATGAAGAAGTTTTCAAGGAGAGTCAGACGAGAAACGACTCGTCGGGCACTCAGGTATACATATATTGTAGTCGCTGAATACAATTTGAACTGCTTGATGCAAACAAACGCATTTCAATACATTAAAAAACGAACTGTTTTACTTGTACTTCTTTACCAAGTGACGTTGGAGTTTTGTACTTTTTCCTTTATGCTGTTCCTAAACTTTGTAAAGAAATTACTCAGATTCAATTTTCGTAGAGGATTTGATGGTGTTTTTTCTGAACAAGAAATAAATAAGACATTAGATGAAAAGAAGAAAAATAACTTTAAATATAATTAAATTGGAATCAATACTGGAATTAATCCAATCCTTATTTTGGAATAGTGTTCAATTATACTTCAATATTTTCTGTCAAACAGTTGAGTAGTTTAAGAATCAGAAAAAGAAAACAACAGGATTCAATGTAAATAAAAATTAATGATGCTTTTTGTTCAGTGAATTCAAATCTATGAATATGAGCATGATAAGAGCTCCTTTTTTTAAATTTCTGTTTAGTAATGATGTTCTTGTGCCACTCGACACAACAGCGAATTCAATGAACAATGATCACAATTATCTGTTAAATGAAAATAACAAATAGGATAAATAAAAATGATTTCACTTTACTTTTTTTACTTCGTGAATAACTTATTGCGTATAAATTTCTTCTATTCTGATGTATATTTATTATCAAATTCTTTTTGTTGGCCTAATCGATCGAACTTTGGTTTGTCTTGTTTTAATTTGACGTTTTCGTTTTTTCTTCCTATGTTTTATCTACATATATAATTGGTTTATTGTTCGTCATAACATGAGTCCTTGGGAAAAAAGAGGAGTTTCTCAAATTTACGATTATTTCTAGATTAAACATCTGATCTAAATATGTCCAATACCAAAGGTAAAAAAGGCGAAAGTGGTAGTAAAAAAAAGCAAATTACAAATGAAGTTGTTACTCGGGAATATTCTGTTAATCTACATAAACGATTACATGGCGTGTATGTTTTATTTTGTTTTTGATTATTTAACGTTTTTTTCGTTATCTTTTCTTTAAAAGAGCATTTAAGAAGCGTGCACCACGAGCAATCAAAGAATTGAAAAAATTTGCTGAAAAAATGATGAAAACAGCTGATGTTCGTATTGATTCAAAATTAAACAAGGAAATTTGGTCACAAGGGATTAAGTTAGTTCTTGATCTTTTTCTTGTCAATTTATCTTGATCAATAAATCTCATTTAGTCATGTTCCATATCGCGTTCGAGTGCGATTAGCTCGTCAACGTAATGAAGATGAAGATTCACTACATAAACTCTATACATTGGTGACATTTGTTCGCGTACCTTCATTTAAAGGTTTTTTTATTAATTCGTTTGGAAAATCTTTTTTTTTCTATAACCGTCTGTTTCGTTTTAGGATTGCTCACTACCAATGTGGACAATGAATAAATATACAAAACATTGAATAACATCGATTAAGAATATAATCATTCTGTACCATTGTTTTGTTTAAATAAAGTTGAAAGAAGAAAACAAAAACGATTGACGAATGTTTTAACATTCAGTCTGAAAGAAAAGAAAATAATTGATATGTTTGAATCTGAAATTGTTTAATGATATCGACAATTGAATATATGTTGTATTTCTATCAATGTTCATATGGAAAATTTGCAAGATTTTATCACAGCTTAACTCATCCGTCTATAAAAATCAAAAAAGTTAATATTAGATTTCAAATGCTTATCCTAAAAATATAGAAACTATATAAAAAAAATTGAAAGTTTAAGAAAAACATAGAGTTGTACTTGTTAACTTAAAGCGTTCATTAATAATTCATGGTGATTTTTATATATTTGTTGATTGATGAATAAAAATTTATATCTTAACATTGATAAGAATCCGCACAATGATCAAATATGATCTTATTACAACAGATGTGATAGTCTGATGTCGGCATGAACTCCAGTCATGTTCATTAGATTATTACAATAACACAATATCAGATAAAATTGTTTATCTTTCCGATGTGGTTAAATGAAGACGAAATTGTTTTATGCCATAAAGTGCTTTATCTGAGGAAGGATATGTCAAGGAGGACAGAAAATTCCTCTTAATCAACTGAGATTGCTGAAAGAAGTAAACATTGAATCAGTATATTTAAATTAAAATATACCTAGTTTTTAGAACTTCGGTATGAAAGCCTCATAAGAGTGATTACGATTATTTCTGGTCTTTTAAAACTATAAGAAGTACACTTTTTAGCTGGGAGATCATTTTTATTAGGATTAGTATCAATACATAAGTCACAATTGCGAACTTTTCTAAAAGCCTTTTCGTGTTTCGAAACAGCAGGAGACCTTGAATGTTGCACTGCGTGTAGAAATTCAATACGTGTCAGATTGACTATTTGTTCTTTGAAGATAATTATTCGATAATCAATCATCTATAAAACAATTGTGTAATAAAAACTAGTTGATCAGTTGAATCGTATTTCTTACATATTTTCCAAATTGATTCTTCCATACCTTCTAGTAATTATTCTCGCAGTTGCTGCTTGAGAATGTTCTTTCTATACAATACGTGTATGAGATTTTAAGAAACTAGAAGAAGACTAGACTAACGTAAGATGATTAGTATCACGAATGATTTCAGTTGAAACAAAACGATAGAAAAAAAAATTTCGATTTTCCTTCTTTTTTGAGCTTTGTACCATATTGTTTTTGGTTTCTCACACATCGACAGTACAATAATCTAGATGGAGCGTATGCTGATCACTATAGAGAGTGGAGAGAAATACGATGAATCTTTCAGGAATAAATATTTATTGTTTACTGCTGTATAATATTTGCAGTTAATTAAACATTTCAGAATAAAAAAATGCGATTGCCATCATGTACCATATACGTTAGAAAATGATATCAACTAATAAGATCCATCAAGATGAAAAATATTTTGATAAGAATCCTGATTTGTGTCATGAATAGTTGACAATGTTCGAAACGACTGAAAATATTATTAAAAAGTTCCTTTAGTTCAACAATTGATGACCTAGGGCATAATAGTATTTTACTAAATTATCAACTCTGAAAGTTTTAGATAATGTATGAAATCCTTATGCAAAATGATCAATAAATAAAATTTTGTTTCTATAAATGAATCAGTTCATTATATTCATGTTCATCGTGCAAAGTCATATAATACGAAAATTTGGTGCCTTCAATTTACCTCTAATTAAGTCAACAATGACTGTTCACAATACAACTAAATTCACTGTTCATGGTAGAACCGAATCGAAAGGCATAAACTCTTATTCATTTCAAGTGAATATGATAAGAAGCATGTTAAGTAAGATGTTTTCTTCGAATTTTGTTCCTTTAGTTGAATTTAAAACAATAGAAGATTGCATTTTGTAAGTGTTACTTTCATTTTAAAATGCATATATCGAACGGAATTTCCAGTCATGTAAGAGTTTTCTGCAAGAGTTGTTTACGAAAAAATTTTCAAAAATGTCTTTCCACTAAAATTATTTAGCATGGAATCATTAAAAAATAGTTGCTATTATTTCCACAGCCAAAATATTGTACAGACAGAATGTTTTTAGAAGCTATTTTTCATTCAGCACAATCTTTAGAACAAATGATTATGCAAATTTGCTTACATGCGAATCAATATACATTGGTTAGTTTCTCTACATAAAAATGGCGAATTGTCACTTGTGACATTAGAAACAGACAACATAGAAACACATATATACCAGAAACAGTTTATGTCGAGTGTTCCGCAATGTTTGTAAAACTCTATAGTTTGAAAATCATAATATTTCAAGACGCATTGTCTGTTACACTTTACAGAATAGTTGCTACTGATTTAGTATAATTACAGAGGTTATGTTGCTCATTCTCTCGATTCTATATAATTTACTAAGAGATCATTTTTAGGAATGATGGCTTTTTCTCATCTATTGTTGATTTTTTTTGTTCAAAACAACAATGCCTTCTAGAAAATTCTCCCTTGGCCGAAACGAGTTTATTTTCGAATTATTTTTCACAAAAATCTATCTTTCTACTATCAACCTAACTAATGTAAATAGCCTAATGATTCAGGTTAGATAAGTATTAAAATACCGTTCAAGAGTCTATTTCCTCTTGCAGCAGCTCAGACAGACTATTGCTATTCGACAAGAGTGAATCATAATTGAACGCTTACACAAATATGTAAAAGGGTATTTCCTATTTCATCGAAGTACCACTAGTCAGCACTACCTCTTTAGGCACCTGATTACAGAATGAAAAAAATCTAGAGAAACTACATTAAAAAATCAATGGGAAATAATTAGAATAAAACAACCGAAATCGAAAAATTAGCTTGGGAACGTTAATATCAATGAGAAAATCGTTTTTTTTGACAAAACTAAATTATCTAGTAGATGAATCCATCAGATATTCTGATTTAGTATCGATAGTAGAACAGCTCTTCTAATTTGAATATGTGCTTTCTTTTTTTGTGACAATGATTGTTTTCTAAACGATTGTGTTAAAGGTTCACAGCGAATAAAAGGATCATATGCGCCTTACTGCCAACTCAAATCTGCTCAAACATAGACTCAATGTACTATTCTATGTTCTTGATCAACACACTCACCATAAATGCTTCTGAAACAAACAACAGGTTTTCTAGTTTTTTTCTTCAATTCAATGTTTTTATTTTGAAAGTCCATATCACTTCTTTTCGTAACCAACATATATGCTCAGAATTAGTACGCGAAACTGCATTATATGATATATTGAAAAAAGTATCTCATCACCAAAAACATTTTCTCGGCATACTACATACAAGTGTTTACCGAATTTCTTTTGCTGAAAAATATTTTGTAGCTTCAAGTGTTTTTTCTGCATGATATGTTATCAAATCTGACGAAAAAAGAGCTGCTTCTAAATATGATACAGTAGAACTTTGTAACTTATGGACATACTCAGTTCAATTCGGTTGAGTCACAAATCATAGGATTGTACATACAATCCGACAGGATATTTTCCAGAAAACTCAATGTTTTAATCCTTTTTTGTGGAAAACTATGTGCTTAATAAGTCATACTGCAAACATTTTAGAATTGCTGCCTATTTAAAAAGAAAAAACTATAGAAGTAAATGACTGAATTCATAATGAAATCAGACTCAATGCAAGACAGCTTCATCCATTTTTAGTTTAAAGTTAAGTCTCAGTAAGTTTGATGATTCAGTATGTATTCTCGTTCTAGTATTGATTCTTTTCTATTCCAGGTACACTTTAAGATAGTTTAGTAATGGGTAGACGCGATGAATATATATATATATATATATATATATATATTTCATTGATTTTATTTCGAGACACGGACGTAACCATATGGACGTAAACAAAAGAAAAGAAGAATAACATGTTTTTTTTATGGAAAAAGCACCATGCTTCGTTCTACATAAAGAGAAAACTAGAAAATACCAAACATTTTCATTCATTTGTCGTATCCTTCAGTCGGTTATATTACATGCATATATTTTATTTAAACTATCATCGAAATTAAGAACGGGCACAGCTAACTTTCCAACGATATTAATTTACTTTTCAGATACGATGTATTTACGTGGATGTGCAAGATCACGGGGTCGTCTCAGTCGATCAACCGTGTTACATGATCAAGGTAATTTTTTCTTAGAAAGATTTTCATGAAAATTTCTTCTTTTCTTTTTCTTTAGATTTAGTCTCAGGCGAAGGCAGTAGTATTGCAACCGGCATTACAAGTCCAACGCCATCAGTAAAATGAAAAAGTCGACCATTCTATCATCAATTTTATATTCTTAATTTAGACAATATCAGAAATGACAACACAATTGGATAGTCTATCGATGGCTACTGATGATAGTGATCGTTATCCAACAACTTCGAAATTTCCTAAAACTCGACCGAATGATCTTAGTTGTAAACAAGGTGAAAGTGGCAAAGAAATTTCTCTTGTTGCTAATTATATTAAAATGTTGGCTGCACCGAAATGTATGTATTCTTCTTGTTTTGTTCATGTTTCCACGACGTCCTTTTAAAATCTGCTCATAGGGGATCTATATCGTTATCATTGTTCGTTCGAACCTAATGTACGTTGCTTTTCTCTATTGAAAAAAAAATGAATATTTAAATATGCATTTTAATTGCATGAATTTTAGATTGAATTACGAAAAATTCGTCGTGAAACATTAGCTAAAGCTGACATTAAAGATGTGGCCTTCGATGGAACACTTCTTTATTCTTTTGAAGATTTTGGATTGGTAATTTTCTTGTTATTAGAATAATTTGAACTACTGTTTTGATCTGTTTTAGGAAAAAATGATTGCCTGCAAACATCCAATTACTAATGAACCATTGTTAATCAAGATAAAACGTACATCGACTGCTTCACCTGAATCACCGGAATTTTTTCATTTGGCTAATTTAATTGTGCGAAAGTAAGTATTGGCTAAACTATTTTTGTTAGATTTTCTTCTTTTTTCTTTGCTAGATTACTTGAAATTGCTGGTTTGAAATTACTTGGTCGAAATTATTATTCGTTTGATAAAAAAATTGAACTTGAACGATATAAATTAACACTTTTTCCTGGCTTTATGACTGCTGTTAATGTTTATGAAGGTTAGTTTCATTCTCGAATACTTATGTCAACATATCATGAGAGTATGCGACAGAATCTGTTTGAAAATTTGTAGTTACATACCGTGACGTTTAGAACAGATATATATCAAACGTGTAAGAGAAAACGTACTTTGGTAAGCCGTTATGTTCTGTGAATCCTCAATCGATGCATTGAATTCTTATTGCTTTTTGAAAGCGTCTGTGAAAATGCAGCACGTGACAGTGTTATTTTAAATTCATTTTTTTATGATTACAAGTAGATAAGTTTGTTGCTGCAGAAATGATTCCAACAGTGATTATCTCTTTATTAAAATGATTCTATATAGCCTAACAACAAAACCTAATAGGAAAATCATCTCTCTTAAGCTGTTCATCTTGTCATGATGATAACGTAAGCAAAAGCATGTTAAATGTGTTTAGAAAAAAAAGAACTTTCTCTGATAGTTACTAATTTTGTGATTAAACCAAGAAAAATAGAAAAGCAAATCTAAAATATTTTCGTCTTTTGTTTATGAAACACAACTATTTTTCAGGAAAAGATGATAGAAATGATTAGCGATTTGAAGAAAAGAAAAGCATGTTCCAAATGAGAAAACAAACTGTTAGCACATTGCTTATAGTATTAACGTTTCGAATACGATTGTAATTGCTGTTGTTAATCACAGTGAAATTATCTTATTCTGCAGATAGGTCCAATTTTTTGTGCTCCTGTATTCCAAACCTTTTTTCAAACTGGATTTCTCAAAATCGTATTGTGAAAGATGTTTCTTCAAATTATTCTCGCAGACTATTTTTCTTATTCTGACGAACATAAAATCCTTTTGATTAGAAAAACTTAATAGATAAATATCCATAAAAAATGAATTATTGTCTTTTTTTCTCAGGTCAATTAATGATTAATGTTGATTTATCGACGAAAGTTATGAATAAACAAACGGTTTATTGCATTTTGATGGATAAATTTAATTGTTTTAATGATGCTAAACAAGCGCAAGATGCCTCATTGAAAGAGCTTCTTGGACAAATTGTATTAACACCGTTCGTTTTTTATTTGTTTCTTTTTCTTGGACATTGCATACAATTGTTTATATTTCATAGATACAATAATGAAACATACAAAATTATGGATGTTGCTTGGGATAAAGATCCAAATTATCAATTTACTAAACGTGATGGTACACAGCAAAGTCTTTGTCAATATTATGAAGATGTATGTTTCAAATTGAATAAATACTCTTTTCATGGCAAGCACAAGCAGAAAGGATTACTTTAGTTTAAGACTAAATATTGCGATGCTCTCAGAAATATGTCGAAAATTAGATCAAAATCTACTGTATGCTTAAACCTACACCAAAAGTCTTCACCTATTCCCTAAAAGAAGATCTAGCACAAGAAAATTTCCTAAAAGAACTTTTCTTATGGGCTTAAACCTATACAGACTTGAAGATGTACTCATTAGACATGATGTTCATATTCAGCAGGCTATTGTACATGAGACAAGAAATTTCACTAGATTTATCTTTAATCTCTTTTCGAAGTTTTTTTTTGACTCTATACAAATAGTATACTTCATCACAGACATATGTTAATGCCAGATTCCTAATTTACATTTTAATTCTATAAAGATTATGCAAATAGTTGTCGCATTTTTGTATTTTCTTAGAAATATCATATTAAAATAAAAGATGGACAACAACCATTAATTGTTGTTAAAGCAAGTAAACGAATGACTAAACGTGGTCCGACAAAAGATGATCCCGGAATGATATTTTTAATTCCTGAATTATGTTGCATTACCGGTAAGAAGAAAGTTTTCCTTTTTTTCTGCCTATTTTCTAGCTTTATACTGAATATATATTTTTTTTTATAAAGGTATTTCGGATTCAATGAGACAAGATTTTTCATTGATGAAAGAAATGAGTACTTATACACATGTAGGACCAAATGAACGATTTGAACAATTAAATGGTTTTCTTAATGATATTCAAAAACGTGAAGAAGGACGTAAAGAGTTAAATAAATGGCAAATCAATTTAGATAAAGAACTTGTTCGACTTACTGGTCGTACAATGGAAGCTGAACCTATTATGTATAAAGATGTATAAAAACATAGCTATTGGAAAATCAACAATGAATGAATTATATTGTTTTTGTGTTTCAGCGAACGATTAAATATAATCCATTGGAAGCTGATTGGTCTCGTGATGGCCGTTCATTAATGCATCTTTCAGCTAAAAATCTTGATAAATGGATTCTTATTTATTGTCAACGCGATTCACAAGTAGCACATTCATTTGTTGACGCTCTTTATAAAGTTTGTACACCATTCGGTTAGTTTCTTTCTTTTGATTTTTGTTGAATTTTTTCTTATTCTCGTTTTCCTTTTCGTAGGAATGCGAGTTGATTTTCCTGAAATGTCAGTTAAAATTTTTTTAAACAATCATTCAAATGCATTTTATTTAAAATACTAATTATAGGATTGAATTACCAAATGATAGACCTGAAACATTTATTCGTGCTATTGAAAATAAAGCTCATCCCAAATTGGATTTGATTTGTTGCATTTTAACTAACAATCGAAAAGATCGTTACGATGCAATTAAAAAAGTTTTATGTGTTGATTGTCCTGTACCATCACAAGTATGTTTTTTGTTTTTATATGAGCATGTTTGAGATCAATATCTGTTGCCTGTCGAGGATCTGCATACACCTCAATCGATATGATAAATGTAATAAACGATTTTTTCACACTAGTTTGATGTTTATTTGGAAGGATTCTAGATAAGGTTCGATTATCAAAAGAACAGATCGTGTTAAAATGAAGAAGGAAGTGAATTCCTGTCTGGTAAGGTAACTGCCCGATAGTATGTTCTACAGCTTAGTAGCAGATTAAAATTAGTTAGATATCTTCATTACAATTAATATTGACTGTTATTGTAGACAAAATGTGAGCTGCTTCGTGCAGAATTCTTATTATTAACTATTTGAACTCTTCGTATGCATTACCTAATTACGTACTTCGTATTTTCCAACGTAGCTAATATGTTATCAGCTGCATTTTACGAACGTAGTTATCATTAGGGACTGGCCAAAAATTGTCATATCGATGTTAATAGCAAGGTTTGCATACAATACATTGTGAAAATATGTCGAAAACATGACTATTCAATAGTATTTACTGAAAAATATGTATATGATAAGCAGTTTCATGCAGTATTGCGTACTTTTAATATTAGAATAGAATTGACTGAAGTCTTTGTAAAACATGCTGTAGATAATCATATCGAAGTTCAATAGAGAACTTAATTCTTTTTTGATTTTTTTTCTACAGATGCTTTTATCAAAAACATTACAAAAGCAAGGACAACTGATGTCAGTTGCAACAAAAGTTGGTATTCAAATTAATGCAAAACTCGGTGGTGAAATATGGGCTGTTCAAATTCCGGTTTGGCTTTTTTTTCTACTGTTTAATAATGAATTAACTGTTCTTCTTATGTTTGATTTCGTAGTCAAAAACATTAATGGTGATTGGTATTGATATATATCGTGATTCTCAATCGCGTTCATCTCAAATGATTGGTTTTGTTGCATCAATTAATCCGACATGTACTCGTTACTATTCACATGTTATTGAACAACGTAGTAATAAAGATATGATAATAGGATTGAAATCGTGCATGCAAAGTAACAGACATCGTGTCCTTTTTTTTACACATGGATCTAACTATTGTCTTATAACGATATAGATGCACTTCAAAAATATCATGAAGTAAATGGTAGTTTACCAGCAAAAATTATTGTTTATCGAGATGGTGTTAGTGATTTTCAAATAATTGATGTTATCGAAAATGAATTACCAGCATTAAATGAAATTTGTATGAAAGCACAAGAAGGCTACGAGTTAGTTTTAACTTCACTTTACTGTTTTTGCTATTAATTGTATATTTAGTCCAAAGTTAGGTATGGTTATTGTTAAAAAACGAGGGAGTGCTCGATTTTTTGCTCGTGATCCACGTAATAATCATCAGTTAATCAATCCACCACCGGGTACAATCATCGATCATACTGTTACTAATCAAGGTTTTGTATTGAAATTTTAAAAAAAGATAATCTAGCTATAATTAAATATTAGAATGGTATGATTTCTATTTGATTTCACAAATGGCTCGTCAAGGTACTGTTGCTCCAACACATTTTAATGTTATTTGGGATCGAACCGGGTTAGTATTATTTTCATGTTGCTTTGAAATCAAATAAAATGTTTCCTAACTTTTTCAGATTAAAAGTTGATCATATGCAACGATTGACACAAAAACTTTGTCATTTATATTACAAGTCAGTTAATTTTTATTGTCATTTCTTTTAATCAGTGAATTTCAATTTTTAGTTGGCCTGGTACAATTCGAGTACCTGCTGTGTGTCAATATGCTCATAAATTAGCTTTTCTTGCTGCTCAAAGTTTACATACTCAGCCACACGAAAGCTTAGCAGATAAATTATTTTACTTGTGAAGAAAGAAAAAATAGTATCTTTATATGTTTCTGTTTTGAAAAGTTTGATTTAGTTTGTTTGTTTTTATACTGTTTGATTACTTTTCTTTTTCTGGAGTTATAAGCCTATATACTTCAGAATCTGAAGGACGTTTTTTTTGTTTTTGTTTGTTTGTTTGTTTGCTTGTTTTCTGTAACTGTTGTACTTGTGTGAGTGTTTTTTTTGTATCACTTTAATGTGAACTAGTAGATCAAGATATTTTTCATTTTCTACTATGTTTTGTTGAAAAAAATCGAAAGGGATCAATAAAACAGAAGTGAACATTGGACGATGAAAGTTTTCTTTTACGGGTATGATCCGCTTTTATCCCACTGCCAAAAATATTCAACGTATTTTTCTTTGATTTTCTATCAAATGCTTTGAATTGAGGTACGAAGTATTATTTATTTGGTTCAATGGAATAAAATACTTGTAGATTGTATTTCTTTGTTAACACATCACGATAGAAGAATACCGTCTTTTTTTTTACCAAAGACGCTATTCAAAAAAGGCTAAAAAACTGCGTGTTGATTTTATTCGTGTATTAGTATTTATGAGGAAAATTTTTTAAAGTAAGCACACAAAAGTTAGAAAATCAACTACATAAACTGGTTATTAAAATCAAATTCTCAAATCAAAAATCAGATGTTTCAATTGAAAATCTTTACCGATATTATATAGGCGATATGATATTCGTTACATAGAGAATTTATATTAAATGTCGTCTTATTTATTCATTTTTAAAACCATCGATATAAATGTTGATGTCTTTTTCGATGAATGAACATGACAACACATGTTTTGTTTTTTATCAGCAATATCTATTATCTAAACATTTTTCATTATTTCCAATAATTATTTTTCTTATTAGATCAGTATATATACCTCATTGTTATATTGAAACGTGTCATCGATTTTCTATATCATATTTTGATTTTTTCAGTTTTTCTTCGCAATATCTAATTAACAAGAATACGCTCACGCAAATGAT
Organism: Rotaria socialis; assembly: GCA_905331475.1. NCBI lineage: Eukaryota > Metazoa > Rotifera > Eurotatoria > Philodinida > Philodinidae > Rotaria > Rotaria socialis. The sequence goes on along the minus strand of CAJNYU010004191.1, from coordinate 105,107 downwards.
ATTTTGTGTAAATATTACAAAAAAATAAATAAATAAAGTAAAATGCTTATTATGATATTTGTATTTTCTGCCCCTTAAAAATGATCATACATAAAGAAAAGTTTTTTTTAAATATGAGGAAAATAGAATTAGTAACTATTTAACTAATAATGGTTTGTTCAGGTGTACGATGGCCATGTGAATCAATCGCCGACATTTCATCGATTTGTCTTAGGTGAAGTATTTGTTTGAAGTCCTAGATAAAAAAAAGAGAATATGAACAGAAAATTCATATCAATGAAATCTTACTGGTGCTCGATATTTGCAACAATTAGCAACCATATCGGCAATTATTGGATGGTTAAGCAATGCAGACAAATGAATTTTTGAAGAACGATCGATCTGCATTTCATTCCAGACAGCATAAAGACGCTCCTACAATCATTGGATTATTAAACTAATTATATAATTTACAAAACAAATCAAACTTTTGAAGCAAAATCTTCTGGATCTTCAGTAGTAGCAAATCGATGTGTATCACCAAATTTACGTTCACCATGATGTAGAACCTATTGAATTGAAATTTAAAAGAAACACGCATACAAACATTTGTCCATGATTAGATTTACTTGATGAAGTCCATCAACTGAAATAAATCCATCATTAGGCAGTTCCGTTTCATTATCCTGCAGCTGTTCTCGTTCTCTCTCTAGAAATCGTTCATATTCTTGTGTACTTAAAGTAGCACACTGCATGTCAATTTGTGGTAATTGTTCTTTTAATGTGGGCATTGCTGTACGTTCGGCTATCGCTAATGCACGACAGAAACCGTGTAGTGGATTCGGTACTGCAGCCATATAATAGAGCATATCTTCATAAGGCAATAATGATGAATTGTCATCAAGTGCAAACAAATCGAACCAAAATTGTTTTAAATGATATTCACGATTGTAAGGACGTGGCAGAGATTGATCATCAGGTGTTGCAGGACGTTCCATTATAAACCAAAGTGGAATCTAAGACAAAGTGAAAAACACAAAAATTTTTCTAGAGAAAGTAACATCGCATCAAAGATTACGTCATTAAATGTTGTACGAGAAATAAAACCTGAATGATCACTATCGTTTTCAGCATAGGTAAAGAGAAGATTGAGTAATTCTTGCTGCGTTGGATGAGGCCATGGTTGTGAAGAAAATAATAACCATAAACGCCAATTGATAAATTCAGAACCATTTGAAAGCATTGCAGCTAATGATTCGATCTAAAACATTTAGTATGAATTCAAATTATATTTATATATTTTTGTCAACGTGCCTGTATTTGATCTATATTTAACCATGTTTCAGGTAAAAGTCGTTGTCCTACAGTGACTGTAGTCAGATCTGTATATAAATCAATAAAAGTCTTTGTTGAAAGAAGACCGGTCGGTGCCGTTAATGAAAACTAGAATTTTGCATCATTTGTTTTTATTAATAATCTTTTAATCTAATTCATGATTTACCTGTTTGTAGAGTTCTCTCAATTGATCAATGGTAAATAGTTCAGGTACAGCTTCTTCTAAAGGTAGTGGACGAGGCGGTGGTATTGGTGGCGGAGCAACAATGACATCCTATTAGCAAATGATTCATTAATCTCTTTTTTTTTTCATGAGGAAAATAAAAATCTCTTTATTTACTTCAGCAATATAGAATGAATATCTATCGAGCACAAGTTGTTGCTCAATTTTTTCTTTCGATTCAATTGCATATCGAATTATTTTAGCCATAATTTCGATACTTTCAGTTTCTTGTTTATATTTTTCACCAAGCCATTCGAACATACGTGCATATGTATCATCAGCTTTGTTCTTAAGACCCGTAATAGCCCGAGAACCAACGTCACGTATAAGCATTAGACGAGCATGACAAATGCGAACTAAAATGGAATTAGTTATTCGTTTTTTATCTTTTAGAAATATGAATCAATCATTAATTCAATTTCCTAGCAATGCTATTTAGGTGAAACTATAGAAATTTGAAAAAATATTATTTTCGCTAAATACGTATGTTTATCATTAGAATAAATCGATTGTTTCTTTTATTTATAGTTTTTCTTCATACAAGGATCGTAAAAGTTACTTGTAAGAAGGATACATAGAAAACAAAAGTGTGATTTATCTTGATCAGAAATAGATGCATGAATATTAGAATAGTAGGTGTTAATCAAATCTATAGGATTAAATAAATAGTTAAATAATATCTTACCTTCGTGACTAAGTGCAGATAAATATTCTTCTTTCATTTTATTTCTTAATTCTCGTTTTGCCAGTTCTTCAGGTGTCGCTTCGACTAAATCTATATTTAAAGAATTCAATAGCATATTTCTCATGTTAGAATAAAGAGGCTAAAACTCTGAGAGAGTATAAGTCAGATTTTTGTTCATGATAATATGATTCAAATAAATTGATTTATGGGTATACTCTCCTTCTATATATATATATATAAGGAGAAAAAAAATGCATATGAGACAATGATACGTACGTTCTACAAGTGGCTCATCTGTTTTTTTCGCTCCTTTTTTACCACCTTTTCCTGCTGAATCTTTTCCACCGGCACCTTTTTTATCACCTTTTGCATCTTTACCAGCACCTTTAGTATCTTTACCACCAACAGCAGTGGATCCAGCAGCACCACCGGATGCAGTCGCAGTTGCCGTGGAATCTAGTTCAGCGACTGCTTGTTCACTAGTAAGCTACAATAAAATATTCAATGATTTCCACAATCCGTTTCGACAAGAAAAAACAAACCATATCGTTGATATATTGATTGGCTAAACGGTGAGCATCAAAGATAAGTCTCTCGTCCATATCTTCGGGAGGTGGAGGTGATGGTTCACTAGCATTAGGATCATCGGTACGTTTTTTAGCTGCTGCAGCTTGATTTGAACGTTTCTTATTATCAGTGGTATCAAAAGCTGATAATGGTCGCCGAGGTACCAAAGGTAATCTGTACAACATAAGTTTAAAAAATTGTTATATCTATATCTATATATATTATACTCAGCTTTATCTTACTTAGGTTTAAGATTTTTTAATGAAGGATCGTGTCCAAGTGATTGTGAAGTGTTATCAAGCGATTGTTGAGTTTCTTTCTCTTTTTTGCCAGCTGCTTTTCTTCCGCCTTTTGGAGATTTAGGCGGCGACGGTGTTCTTTTACTGCTTTTACTTGCTGATGACGCTCGTTTGCCTTTTTTTGGTGTACCAATTTGAGAAGCTGATTCCAAATCAGCATTACCCACGGATAAAGCCGGCGTTTTTGTTGCATCATAATCAACAAGACTTTCTGCAACGGAAGCTGGCCGTTCTGCTCCTTCCATTAATTCAAACAATGGTAATCGTGCATAATCTTGTTTCATTTCATCTGGAATTGGTTGTTGCATTGATTTATAATAATCTCGAAGCATACGTAACGCATCTTGATATCGATCAATTTCACTCTTTATGAATATATAGAATAATTATTCGAAGTAAAAAAACAAATTTAATATCGCCTATCATACCTGCATCAATGTTACATAATGATTTGTTAAAAGTCCTAAATGATCTGAAACCCATCCATCAGTCATCACCATTTCCCGTTCTTTCTCTGACTGTTCTTTACGTTCTGAAGCTATATTATGTAGAATATCGCTCAAATCTTCTACTCTTTGATGAAGTTCTTGTTTAAATTCATCATCATCACGAGCATCATCTGGTAATGCATTGAATTCCTATTAAACCATTTAATCGATTTTAGCTTTTAAGAAAGATTTTGAGAAAAACAAGAAAAAAACATTAGTTAGTTACTTTAACGAAAAGATCAACATGTTCTTGTTTAATATCAGGTTGATCCAGAAAAATCTTAAAATTGACTTTTACATTATAAAAATGATCAATAAGATACGAGCGTTCCAGTCGAATATTTCGAAAAACAAGTTTGCATGCATCTATGTAATTCGATTCGACTGCATCATAATAATTAGAAAGTATAGCGGCGATTTCCTAAAACAGAAATAATTAAGAATGAATAATCATATGCGTGAGATAATTTGAAAATCTTGCTCCAATTATAATGTTGTCCTTACTAAGTCGATAACTTCTTGAATATAAATCCATTCTTCAGAACCAGGTTTTGGTGGAGGTGGTCCCTGAGGTTCAAGTGGTACTGTACCAACTGTTGGTGTTGGTTCGTCTTCTGAATCATTTATAAAAGGAAAAATAATCATCACGTTAAACATTTGTGCAAGTTCTTTTACCTTTTTTACCCTTCTTAGCGCTAGTTTTTGGGCTACCTTTCTTTGCAGCACTAGCAACTGGTGATCGATCTTTTTTGCCTCCTTTTCCACCTTTTTTGACTGCTGCTTCTGAAATAGAAAAAAAAGCAATTAGAAATATTACTTTTGAATTGAAATGAGTAATATAGCATAGTGACTGTTGCTAATAAACGAAATATTGTCTTAAATTATCAATATGTTTCTCTATTGATGTTCTATGGAATCCTACAAAAATAAAACAGCGAAGTATTTTAGATATTATAGTGAAACATTTTTGGTATACAATCTCATATGATATATCAGCAATATTTTATCGTAGATTTTGATAGACTCGCACTGATATCTATCTTGATATATCCGCTACATTGGATGCTATGTCACTCATTGTTGGATACGGGCAGTTTCAAAAATCCAGGAAAGGAACTCTTCATCAAGTTGATCTTCCTTTAAAAGTACACAGATAATCATAATAGTAGGGAAGATATTAGACTATTGACTATGTAGTTATGCATTACTTTGTATTGCTAGACCACTGAAAACTGAGGGCATTCATCCATCTATATTGGTCTGTAAACAATGAAAATTCTAATTTCTAAATCACCACGTTGGTAGTCGTTTTAGATTGTGTTTTACAAAAATAAAAGTCAAGTAAAGATTTTTATAATCAAAATAATAATGCAAACGACGCAAAAATGTAAATAGTTTTATCACTTTTAGATGATTTGTTCGAACGAACAGAAATGTTTTTCTTAACACTACTGTATCTTTTTTTTCGATATTTTTTCTTTTCATTGCGTTTGAATAATGAGCTTGATCGTTGCTTAGAAGAATGATAACTTGGTGACTTTGACGTCAACAGACTATTACTTTCTACAAAAATCAAGTTAAGGATTAATTAAAATTGACACGACGTTGATGAGATTTGATACAAATAAAATAAAACAAAAAATAATCGATTGAAATACATACCAGCTTCAGCAGCTTCTTTAGCAGCGCGTTCAGCAGCAGCAGTCTGTAAAAGAAGAAGCAATGAAGAACTTCTTTGAAATTCGAACATTAGAACTTTACCGCTTCTGCTGCTTCTTGCGCTCTTACTGCTTCTTCTTCAGCTCGTCTCTTTGCTTCCAGTTCTTCTTGCTCCTTGGCTAAACGTTCACATTCTTCTCGTTGTCTTTCTTCTTCTGCTTGTCTAATTTTCGCTTGTTCTTCGTCAACATGTGTTTCGATAGCGCGACATAATTCGTGATATAATTGTTCTTCATCTAATGGTGAATCAGATTTTGTTTCATCGACAACAACAACTTTCGAATATTGAGAATAGAATTTTTCAATTCGAGGATATGAATCTTGAAATTGTGTTATACGATGTTGTAATTGTTCCATGTCATTAGCCGCATCTTTAGTTGGAAACACTTGTTCTTGTCCATTGAATCCTGTTGCAGCACCAACTGGAGGTGAATTGTATTGTTCATGAAATTCTCGATTGGCTAATGGAGCAACTAAAATAAAATAAAATAAACTATATTTATTGGAATGAATTTTATTTGCTATGTCTACATGAACGACCAGCTGCACGTCGAATGATAATATCATTTGTCACATGAAAAAGAACCACAAGATCGATGATTGACTTATATGGCTCAGGTGGTGGTGTAGGACGTGGGTTAGGTGCCAACATAGGATCAAAATCTTTGGGATGTTCTTCTTCATAACCTGCTAACGCACTTTCGAGTAATTTTACTTGATCATAAGTCGTTGGAAATCCATCGATAATCCAACCTTCACCATCTGGAATTCGTCTAAATTTTTGTTTTTGAAAAAGAAGAAAATAGTTGAGAAATTAATTTTATATTTCGAATACGAACCGAAGACGCTCAACAGTCAGTTCTACTGCCATGCGATCACTTAATGATTCACCGAGTTTCATTGATTGAACAATAATAGAGCCAAGTCTAGCACGATCAGTTAACTACAAATCATACAACAAATCTATTCAGTATTTTTGTTAATCAATATCACACACTTTATCCATTCGATTTTTTTTGCTATTTAACTTTTCCGTATTCGTTCCATCGGTAAGATCGTCAAGCGTTGGATGAGGTCCTGGCGGATATTCACCATCAGTTGTATCTTAAAAAATATTCAAATTGAAATTGAAATAAAATAGCATTGGCAAACATAAATAAGTAAAACTAGAGTATATGCAAAATTGTAAAGAGTGAAACCTGATAAAGATTTCTGATATGGAATATTGAATGATTTAGATGATTCGAGTAATTTCATTTTCTTCTTTATTTTATGAAAATGTTTTAGTTGTCGTCTTTTCTTTGCATTATAGTTCACATTGAATGTATGACAATCAACTGCTAATATTTGTAAACATGATGAAAAACTGCTTTTAACTTCTGACTTTTTAAATATATCAAAACTATTTTCACTTTCAATATTAATATAATACTTCGGATTTTGATCTAGACTAATATTTTAGTATTAAAAATGACTGCACGACAAAGCAATTTACCTGCTTGATCAACCGACGAGTTTCCGTGCGGTATAGGAATATCATCATGATCAATTTTTGCTGAATACTCCATATCCGTTTCATCTGTCTAAAATGATAAATATTTGTTATGAATGTGTAAATATATTTATCTACTGACTTCTCCAGCACGCAATTCATTATTATTGAACGCTTCTAGAGCTTCATGTAATAATTGTTCAATGTTAAGAATTGTGACGCCATTTTCTAGAAATATCAGATATTTTTAAATATAGAAAAAAAGCCATCCACTATTACGATACGTCAAAATAAAACTAAAAAAGTTTCATATGTTTACATTTTAGATGGATGAAAACATCAAGGCGAAAACAAATAGTTCAAGATTCAGACTAGCAGAGTTTTGTCACACTCTTAATTTTAATATGCTTTTGTCTAAATATCTGAACGTAAAAAGTTTGCATCACAATTCAAATCAATAAATCCAGTATATAGCTGTTCTTGAGTCAGAGAAATAGTAGAAGCTAGGAAGCACATATCTACTAGTCGGATTCTTTAATATCTGATTAAAAATCAATTATATATAGTCATCGAATTCGGCCACTAGATTGATACTTCTAATCCTCTAACATTCTATCATTTTTATTTTATCAGAAGTGGTCTATATCTATTGACTTTATCAGACAATTTCAATATTTACATACATATAGGGAGAGAGAGAGAACAACAAATGCCAATACAAACTATCTAGTGAAAAATCGGATAGATGGCGAAAAACAAAGAATTCATTAGGTTTAAGCGCAGACTCAATTAACACGACATCATTTTCTTGTTTAATTTTATTTTCAAATACTTACCGTTAGTTTTGAACTATAGACAACATCTATTGAGTATATTCTAGGGTAGCTATATAATGAACTGAAATTATTATTTATCGATTGGGGATGAATGAATATATTTATACAAGTTATACTATTTCATTCATTGTTGAGACATCTTTCGGGTCATATAGATTATCATCCAGGAATCTTAGGTAGACTCAAATTCAAACTTGAATAATTTTCAATATCGTTTCTACATTTCTAAAATTTTTGTGTGTACATCTGCCATAGGTAATGGTGACAGTTTTGATATTAACATACTTCTGTTTGGGGAAAAAAAGTTGTTTTTAAATATCTTTACAATCTTCATAAATTTCAAAATTGATCGAATCTTGTCGTTACAGCATCAACGATTGCTAGTCTTTTTTTTCTATCAGTAGTTGTTTAAAATAAATGAACTATTCTATTGTGTGGTTTTTTCAAAAAATAATAGTAATAAGTACCTTCACCGTATCGTTTGAGTGCACTTGATTTACCAGCAAAAGATTTTCCTAAAATAATAAGTTTAAGGCCAAATGCTGGAAATAATGGTGGCGGAATTTTAACCTTAAAAGAAAAATTATATTTATTAACAATAATAGTGGATTCGAAAAGAAAACTAAACATACAGCTGGTGGATGTACAATATTATGTAAACGATTAACAACATAACCAAAAATAGGATTATCAATTGGTGGTACATGAGTAATTACTGTTGAACTTTGACTGCCAGCTGGTGGTTCCCATTCACCAATCATATTTCGATATTCATTAAAATCACCTTCATCTAATATTTTCAAACTTTCTTCTTGTAAAACTGTTTGAGCATGAAGCTTTTGTTCTTGTCGATCAATTTCATCTTGTTGAATTTCTGAAATACGTTGTTCATCATCAAAAAATGATCTATCACCAACAAATAGTGCATTCCATTCACGCCACACTTTGGCTGGTATTAAACTATGTAGAAAAAAAGCGAAACCAATCTCATGATTATTGCTGAATGAAATAAAATGAATTACTTTTCAGTTAACTGTCGATATTCTCCAATTTTCAGCGCAAAATCAACCAATTGCCATGTGAGCCGTGTGCAAAATTCGATGTGTTTTTTATGTTTAGCTTCAGCTTTATCAGCTTGAATAATATCATGTAATTCTTTATCTTTGCGTACTTGTTCAGCATACTCGAGTCGAGCTAATCGTGCTAATTCCTATGGTAATAATTATTTTTAGTATGGCTAGATTTGAATCTAAACGAAAAATTTCCTACCGCTTCTCGATCCATAGCTTCAACAAAATCTTGTCTTCGACGAATTTCAAGTTGTTTTTCATATGCAATACGATTTTGACGTAAAATATCTTTTTCATGTCTTGTTTGTAACAATTCAACAGCAAGACGTCGTTCAAATTGAGATTGACGAAGTAAATGACTAACAAGTGATTCTTCACGTTTAGAATCCTACATTTTATTAGAGAATATAAATATATTGTTTATGATTTTATTTAGATGTTACTTCTATGGCTTCAAGTGCTCGAAGTTGATCGACTAAGACTTTTCGACGTCGTTTTTCTCGTTCACGCCTTGCATGAATATCTTCTTGAAGACGTCGTCGAATTTCAAGTATGTAAGGATCAACTTGTCCCAATTGTGAAGGTTTTGTATAAGCCACTAACTCGTATGAAGTTGTTGTAGCCATTTTACTAGCTGAATCCTTTGGTTCTTGTTCATATGGAGATGATAATTCCATATCCGATAGATTAGTTGATTCTCTACACAGATAGTAAACAGTATACGGTAAATATCTTTCCGGTCAGCAAAAATAATTACAATCTTCACCTAGCTCGAAGCTTTTGAATGAATCATTTTTATAAATGATATAAGACTGGTCAAGTTTTTTTCTGCATCCGAACAATTTTACTGAGAACTACTCTCCATTGTCAATATTCAACTCGATAAGTGTTCTAAATTTTATGTGCTTAAGGAAAAAAGCGAATGTAAAGTACACCGTCACCCAGCAATAAGAGCTTTTTCTAATAGGAGCCTTCAATGATACGTTCATTATCTTCAATAAGCACAAAGTATACATATATTTTTTATGCGTTATGCGTTATGTTTAAACTGTAAAAATGGATTTATTTATTCATAAGTATCATAGTGATAGAAAGAGAAAACTTGTAAAAATTATTCCTTACTACATTCAGACTATTTTAAATTTACGCTTACCTAATAAAAAAAAACTTTTTCTCATATTTTCAATAGACATAATCGCTTTTTTTCATACCCCTGTGTATTTTCATCGAAACCTTCATCGTCATCAAATTCAGTATGCTGTAAAACACGTTTTTCGAATCGTCGTATATCATTCATTGTGTCCTAATTATTATTATTAATCAGATAATTTATATAAACAAAAAAGGACTCGAAATCAAACCTGCATTTCTACTTCTTTTTTTAATCGTCGCTTTTTTTCAATTGCTTGTTTAGAAAGAAGTGGGGGTGTTTTTGGTATCAATACTACATTTGCTCTAAACAAATAAATATCAAAATATATTATTTGTTTTAGAAATATTTCGAAGACATTTTATTGAGATATAATAGCATGCAAAGCAACAAAAATAAATCATATAAAATCTACATTTATAGATGTATGTATATATATATATATATATATATATGAATATGTATAGAGAGAGAAAAAGAGAAAGAGATCGAACAATATCGGTAATCATGCTGGATCAATATAGGTATAGATAATTGAAGAAACATGCAGTATGTGACAGAAAGAAATAACTTACGGCATCGGCTCGATTTCGAGCTCATATCCAAGATCCTGTTGCTGTAATCTAATGAAATTCTCAATTGAAACATTTTTCAAATTAAAACTTAGAAGTCATGTGAATATGTTATAGGAAGAGAATAAAATATAAAATAACTAATGTTTTACTTAAGTTTAGCCATCATTTCGGCATCCTTGACACGCTTTTCTTTTGAACGGTTGAGTAAATATTGTCGTTTGGATTCTAGGTCTTGTCGCTTTTCTTCTTCATCTTCATATCTATTAAATAAAAGTTTGTAATGTTTTATTTTGCCCAAATTCAAAGGATGGATTCGATAATTGTTGAAATTGACGTGCTGAAGAAAATTTGATTTCTCATCTATTATGAAATCCGAAAAATTTGCCCAACAATGATTTTTAATAGAATTAATCATACAATTCTTATTTGTACTACAATCAAGTGAACAAACTCAGTCAATCTTAATCACATGTATCTTGAATAGAACTGTAAATATTAATCAGGAAATTTTTGTGTACCTATTTTATAATTTCAGAGGTTGTTTTCAATCACAATTTGAGATGAAAAATAATAAAACATTTTAGAATCAGCATCAAAACCCGACTTGATTTCAATATATATATATCGAGAATTTTCATGAGCTCTTTTCGCTATCACAAAATCTTACTCAAGAGTATCCATCAGAATTCTGAGAAATAATTAATCTTTTTGAAGATTTTGTTTTTAATGAAAAACATATTCTAATATTGTCGAGTTGACAATAGAGCTGAAAAAACGGTAGATGTTCAAGATCCAACTGTGAAGGTTATTCTAACACTAAATTCTTTCGAAGTACAAAAAGCTTACCAGAATCCTTTACAAATGACTCTGTTATAGTCGGATACGCATACTGTTTCAGAATATCCTATTGATTTCGTTTGAATTTTTATTTTTCTAGTCGAAACCTACTAAATACGTGGAAATTTTCTCAAATCTCGTCTCGAAACACAGATTCGACGAACTATTTTGTTTTAAATAGTATTCAGTGTTCTTCATACATATATTGGTATGATTTCAAAGTGCTATCAAAAGATAGAAATAAAAAATAGTGCTGATGTGGGAACAAGTGGATTATGTTGGTATAAGATTTTAGTTAACAATGCAGAAAATATTTGAAGTAAATGCATATCAAAATGACTCGTTTCGTATCACCTCAAACTGGACAGTCTGTTCTTTTTGTGATATTTTTGTACGATTTGAAGCCGTATAAAAGCTATATTCAGTCATACAACTACTGTTAATGTAGTCTCTCTACAAACTAATAGATAGGCGGAAACTGATTATTAACAGACAGGTACAGTGTACATATGAGAAACATTAACTATTTTAATTAACCGATACAAACTACAAAAAGTTTTTGATAAGTCAAACCCTGCGAAGAATGACTCAGAATCATTGTTAGCATGAATTTAACATGACTAAAATCAAATTTCTGAACTTGATCAATTTTATTATTACCGCTCCTACTTCTTTTTAGATTTTTACTTTTGTTTGTTGATAATTTCGTCTTGTCGTGCTTTAAATTGTTCATGTTTAGCAATAAGTTGTTGTAAACTAAGATCACATTGACGAGTTGTTTTTTTCCTAATTAACTATAGAACATATCCTTAAGTATATATCTATCCATGTTGACAAAAGACAAACAAACATTTTGATATTGCAGTGTTTCTGCTTGAGCTAAAATTTTTGTCGCTGGCGCTTTCATGGTTTCCATAGCTGCTCCAGTTAAATTTCGTTTCTTTTTTCTGTTTAAAGCTGTATATAGTTGATATAAAAGTTGTTGAACAGCACCCTTTTCCATCGTCATTATTTGTCGAGCATTATTTGTATTAAATGGAATTTCAAGTAAATGAAGTGTACGTTCAATTCGCGTGAAATTATTCAATTGAGATACTGAATTCCTGAGCGTGTGGGTATAGAAATAATCGGGAAAATAAAATATGAAAAACAAGATTTATCAAAGATACTGACTTGCTTGTACTAAACTGAGGAAAATCTTCTTGTAAACCATATTTAGAAAGAATTTCACCGAAAAGATAACCAGTAGCAAATTCATTTGCTAGATTACTACTGGACTCTGATAAGAGAAAATAATGTGAAAACTAGAAAACATTTCAATCAAAAGGTACTATACCAATGTTCTTCGATAGCTCAACATCATTGTTGAGCCAATCGATAAGAATATGAGCCATATTTTCTTAATACGAATCGCAGTCCAATCTAAAGTAATGTTAGCATAATATTTGTTTCAATAAAACCATTTACTTATACTTGTTAGTTTTCGTTACTTAGCAACGCTCTATATTAATGTCAAGCACGAAAAAAAATTCAAAACAAATTTTTCGTGTTTAATTTACCATAGTCCATAGTAAAGGAGTGAAATCAGTTTTTGATTCATAGTTCTATATATCAGATGGTTATTATTTCCATAATTGTTAATAGCGACATCTGTTTTATCATTATAGTAATTTCATTTTTCGCATAATATTGCCTCGTGCCAATCCATACAGGAGTCATGTGAAAGACCTGATATAGTTATCAGTTTAAAGTACTAACTTGATACTATTAAGCAACATATAAATTTCATTTTGCAGACTCCAGCTACAATAAAAATCAGTACCACAAAATGATGAAAAATGAGAAAATCATAATATTTTGTGACCTAAAAAAAACTATGATGCGAACTGAAAGCTCGTAATATTTTTCCATATATAGTGTTAGGGTATGCAAGTCTTAAATTGCTGAAAGTTTCAGCTTGTCTGCTCGAAGTCACTGTAAACGTGGGAGATTTCTGATGGAACTACCCATAAGTGAGGTAAAAAAGCAAAAGTTTAAAATTTATCCTATTTATATGCTTACCTATATTCGAATTATAAAATTTATATTTAGGATAAAATTTTATATTTTGCTTGTTGCTGTAGCTATATGAGTACCCGATTTTTTATTTTCGAATTGATACTGTGTAGTTGAACGATATTGATGAGATAATGCTGTGTGTAAAATTTCATGACAATCGGATTAGCGTTTCAGAAGTTATCCTAGGTCGAGCAATTCGACAGTAGGCACCTATCGGAACCCATCCGATCCGACTGGAATCCAATAGAATTTTATCGGATCCTGTCAGATCTTACAGAATTATCGTTGGATTCCCGGTTGAGGAATCGATGTCGGATCCTCAGTATCGGATTCCTATGAATTCCAACGAAAAACCGTTGGATGTCATCGGAAGTTCATAGGATTCCGACACTGAGAATCCGACATCGATTCCTCGACCCGGAATCCAATAGAATTGTATCGGATTGTAGGTTATTTCCAGGTTCCTATCGGATCCGATGTCGGATCAGTCGACCTGGGATTAGCAGAATTCATGCTTTTTTTGTTGATAGATCAACGTCGCATGTATTGAACGTAAGTTATTTGAATCTAATTGAAGTAATTATTCTTCTTTTATCCTTTATTTTAGATTACTTTTTCACATTACTTCTATTGAACGTAGGTTATTTTAATCCAATTCAAGCAACTATTTTATTTTTCGATCTCTTACATTAGATTGTCTATTCTGACGACTTTCATTCGCAATTAATATCAATTCATTCATGTTAACCGAATTTACATTTCTTTTTTATTTATAGATCTATACCGATTTTAATGGAGATAAGTTATTTCAGTCCAATTTATGCAATTAATTTTTTTGCATTTACTATTTTAGATTATTTATTCTCCAATTTTAATTTACAAGTAAGCTCCATTCATTCATTTCAATATGATTTATTCTTTATTCTTGTATTTATAGATGAACAACACTTCTATAGAAGGTATATTGATGCATTCTTATTGGTTTCAACACGCGTATTTTTTTCTCTTTTTATTTTAGATTATCGATTTTGTCGATTTTGATTCGCATGTAAAATTCATGCATTCAACTTTAGCAGAATTTACATGCTTTTCTTTATATATTAGTTTTATTTCTGTTAAAGTAAGCTTCATCAATCTAGTTTGTTTAAATTTATGAATGGGTACCCTGTTGTATTCTAGAGTGTTCTGGGAAATTATTTAAAGTTTGTTGTGAGTTGAGTTAGTTGGATTAACATAGTATATGCATTTTTTACATTTTCTCGTTCTAGTTTGGCAATGATGTTGTTGAATATGAGGTGTTCAGTTGTTTGTAAAAGGTATTGTGTTTGTTATTTACTGATTTTGTATTTTTCTTTTCTCATGAATGTGCTTTCGTAATTTTTATTTTATTTAGGTGGTTTTAATTGAATTAGTTCTGATTGTGGTCGTGGTAATCAATGAATTAAACGAAATTATGTGGTTGTGTTTCTGGAAACTCTAATAGATAAAAGTTGTGTTTATCTGTCATAGATTTATTCTGATGATTTAAAACTATGGAAAGATTACGGGTGTGGTTGATGGATTTTATTGGAAAGTTTTCTATTTTATCGGTAGCTATATATCGCGTCCGTCGGTTAGCTTGTGGTCATATCTAGAGATAAATTGGCATATTCTCGTATTCTACGAAACCTGGAAAGGTTTCAGAATGGTTTCCCAGAGAATTCTCACAGTGCTTTATATGCATTTTTCCAGCATTCTAGGAAACTTATTAAGGGTTTCCGAAGAAGGTTTCCGAACACTTTTAGGGTATATTATGTTTTCCCTTTCGGTAGCGTAGGAAACCCTAAAAGGGTTTCCTATAGTAACAATCTCGGAAACCCTTTAAGGGTTTCCGACAGTACGGAATATTTTTACAGTGTAGTCGTCGTAATTCTTTAAATATAATACACACCATATTATAATTAAGAAATCTCTGCTTTGCTTTTTCATTTTTATTAAAAGTGAGAGGAACATTTCTTTGAAATTTTTCTTGGAAATATTTTTTTCAATTTAATTCTTTGAAATTATGCAGTGCTAAAACTACCTGATGATGATCTTTGAAAAAGATCGAAACTAGTCGTAGTAATTCTTTAAATATAATACACACCCACACCCACACACCCTCGAAATAACTGCAACAACAAATAATTATAATAACCAACAGGATAATATAAATAAACTTTTAGGAGTTTTTATAATATTGAAGTATCCAAAAAATATCATCAATAAATATATTCAAGAGACTATGCAATCAAATAAAACCATAACAAACGAAAATGATGAAGACAAGAAAATCAAATAAGGAATTCTAATTGCCATTTATAGCAGGGTTGCCAAAACTCCTGATTTAGCCAGGAGAATCCTGGTTTTTTTACTTTTCTCCTGGTACCAGGAGCTGTTTTTTAAGGTTTTGCCCTGGTTTTTGCAATTTTGCTTCATTTTGGAGATTAATGACATTTTGAATCACTAACGTAAGACAAGTCAAGAGAAGAAAAAAGAGAAAAGAGAAGCATCACACTATTTGATGAATGAACCGACGAATAAAAAAGTTTGTTTTCATTGATATACGTAAACTAAGATTATTACTTTTGTAGAATAATTCTATGGTAAGAACTTATATGCTATAGATAAAAAAAAAAAGACTTCGTTCGACATTTATCGGATTTTTATATGGAAATAGATGAAATTGGTGAGGTATCAAATTCCTTACAGGGAAATCTTGTATCACAGCTTTTACTACCTCTGAAAAGCTCTGATTCTGTTTCACTATAACAAAATGCGAACGACTGTGAAATGATTAGTAATATAGGATACATCTGACTATCTTAGTTTTTTCTTACGCAATATTTAGACAACAATGTGCTTGTCAATAACTTAGCAGCAGAAAATATCAACCAGTTTCGTGAACGAAAGTTCTCCTTGTCTTCTAAGAAAGACAGTTAAATAGCTTCATGATTTCGACAAAAATATCTTCTGTTTCTTTTCCTGATTTTTCAAAACATCTCCTGGTCAACTGCTGGTTTTTTCGGCAGAAACTCCTGGTTTTAGAAATTTGAGTTTGGCAACCCTGATTTGTAGATGAAATAGGAATACTAAAACAAAAATCAGAACAATTCAAAATTCAAATATTTGTTTCTTGTCCTATTAAACTTCAAGCAGATATTACGTACCTAGGTGAACACAAAACTGGATCGAATACTTTTTGAGTAACATGGAAGTGTGGAGAGATTTATAAAGAAGAACCAAACCAGATTTAAATAAATGTATATCAAAATCTAAAGAAATAGTTATGAATAGCGATATTAAATCGAATTCAGAGATTGTACGACACCATAAAAACAGCATTCATCAATGTACATTTGATTTGTGGGGAAGCATTTGTCTTTTATCAGGAGATTCGTGGGAAATAAAAAATGAATCATAGCATAGGTTTGTTTCATCATTCAGAGTTCGATAAATTATCATAATATTTTTTAGTGTATAATGACCTTCTTTTTTATGTGAAGCATCTACAATGATCAATAGAGTCATGGAAATCACAGAAAAAAGAATTTATCTATGGTGAGAATGCAGGATGTTGACAGTGGAATAGAGGAAGAAGATCATTGGCCTATAACTTCAAGCAGTTTCATCATCTTGCCGTCTCACTATCACATGGCTAATTTAAGAAGAAAAGAAAAAGAAATCAAAATGGCAAAAAAAAATACATTTATATTCAACGTTTGAAGAAGATCTTACAATTGTGGAAACTTTGGGTTATTATTTTTTTAAATGATTATTATACAGATATTATAATTAGCTCCAATGATTTGTTTGTATTTTATTTTAATTTTAAAAAGCATGGCACACCAAAATAAATATTTAAAATGAACACTCAAAATATTCAATCAATTCAAGATTAAGTTTCGTACAAAGAAAAAAAAACAAGCTTTGTTTTGACTATGTGCATGTGATAGTTTTGTGCACATTATGATGCTTTCTTTTTGTATTTGTATCATATTGGTATGAAGGACAAATGAGAGAACAAGAAAAAAAGATGAAATTTGCAAGGAAAAAAGAAGTATGTTGTGATAATATTGTCATCATTATTTTTCGCATACTGTGATACTCATTGATAATTTTGTGCACAGTCACCTTTCGAGTATACAAACGACGCATGAGAGAGCAAGCAAATAGTGATTAAATTTCCGCATCGAAAAAAAAGGCATGGTTTGACATCATTCTTATCATTTTTCGCGATATAGTTGGATGCGTGAAGCAAACGAAATTTTTAAAGTATATATACACAAGAAAATGCTTTCGTTTGAGCACAGAACAAGATCGATAAGAAAGTAGTGTTCTCGTCGTGATCAAGCAAAATTATCTACGAATACAACGAGAAAGGGTATGTATACATGAAACTGTAGTCTGTCTAAATTTCTCTAGTGATAACCATAGAGGATACTTTTCTGTAATTAAGTAGTGCAAATAAATAGTAGAGATCAGCTACTGTAAAGCTAATCATCTCACAAAGGATCTGTAATTATTTTAGTCAATTTAGTTTGTGATTTCCGACTTACAATGGAGGGGTCTGTATTGTCAGTCGAAAAAGTGGCACATGTTCGGGTCAAATGAAAACTGTCAACGTCAAGCTCACAAGGTTAAAATATTAGCTGCTTATGACTTGCCTAGAGGGAGATATTTAACTTTTAAGTGAAGGTGCAAAAATGAATCAGGAAAGGTCTTCTTCACTATTATAAGGACAAAACATAGTGTTGTTCGGGCTGATTATAGGATTTGTANCTAGAGGGAGATATTTAACTTTTAAGTGAAGGTGCAAAAATGAATCAGGAAAGGTCTTCTTCACTATCATAAGGACAAAACATAGTGTTGTTCGGGCTGATTATAGGATTTGTAGGGTCCCTCTTTCATATGACCCCAACAACACTATGTTTTGTCCTTATAATAGCGGAGTGAATTTTTCTAGTGATTGATAGAAAATGCCGTTTCTATAACCTACAGGAAAAATTCACTCTACTATTATAAGAACAAAACATAGTGTTGTCCGGGCCATATGAAAGAGGGTCCCTACAAACCCCCTAATCGCCCCGAACAACACTATGTTTTGTCCTTATAATAGTGAAGAAGACCTTTCCTGATTCATTTTTGCACCTTCACTTAAAAGTTAAATATCTCCCTCTAGGCAAGTCATAAGCAGCTAATATTTTAACCTTGTGAGCTTGACGTTGACAGTTTTCATTTGACCCGAACATGTGCCACTTTTTCGACTGACAATACAGACCCCTCCATTGCTAGAAATAAAACTTTTCAAACTTCTGTTCTTTAGCCATTCGAAGAAGTTTGATCTCGCCGAAAATAAAATAAGATAATGTATTATAGTAAAAATAAGTGCTCCGTAATTTTGTGGAAACGGCACTCTTTCAATTCAAAGAATATCTACTTTCCTTTATAATGAAGAGTAAAGATAAATGGTTCATTTATCTTGAAAAAAATAAAGAAATAGAAGATTTTCTATGAGAGATAATGCAATAGAATGAGTTCTAATTATTTTACTGTATTTTATTTCCTACGTTCTCACAACTCAATTTTTACATACCTAGGCTTTCCCTCAAGCGTTGAAACAATTTTTTAATCGTCATTGTACTAAACTTCTTTCAGTTAGATAGCATCAAGTGTGTGGATTAAAAATGTCACCTTCTTCTTCAACAGCACTCAGATAATAAGAAACATCTAAAGCACTTTCTGGAAGCCTTGAAAACCAGTTTTTTACCTGAAAGTCCATTAAAAACCGAATTAGGTTCGCCAAAAATGGGTTCATCTGATGCAAAATTATTTTCTCTATCGGAATCTATGAGAATGCCTTATATATTCAAGAATTTTCTATCAATCAATACCAAAAAGTTGTTTCCATCGCGTGGTGTTGTTAAAAGTAGTAAGCTTTCACTTTTTATGACGCTAAAGTTTCTCCGAATGCACTAGTGAATTTCTTTTAATCCAATATATGATCCAATGTGCTTTTTCTCATGACATCATTTTCCGTTTGAAAGTTGATGTCTAATAAAATGCTTTTGTTCTAATCACTTTCCTTGAGAGTCAATCTAAATCATTTTCCAGTGCAAAAACCCTCTTTTGACTTCAGGCGAATCTTGGATTCGAAATCTTTATGCATGTTTTAAATTGTTTCACGAAGTTTTTTTCGATGAAATTTTTATTTATCATTCTCATCGGGGATATCTCAAAAGTGAACTTCACTAAAGAAGGATCGGACCATTGGAAACGTAGCTCTCCACTTGTAAAATGTCGTTTTGTGATATAATCTGAGGAATCTAAATATTTAAATAGTTATTTTATTGATGCGGGTGTCACCGAAATGAATTTCAGGTCAACACTCACACCCACACCCTCATCAGAATCCTTACTTGAATTATCTGATATAGCTCAAGAACAATTACGTGCATTAGAAAAACTTAATTTTACAAATATTCATACAAAATGTCAACAAGAACTTGAATCATGGCATTCAGCAGCTATTGGACATTTAGGTCAAATATATTCACAACGTTTAACTGATTTAGCTCAAGTTTATACTCAAGATGTTTGTCCAGATGCTGAAAAATATAAACAAAAAGTGACTGAACAACTTAAACATCGTATTATGCCTCGAATAAATAAAATTCTGGATGATCCAACACCTGATCCAGAAAAAGTCGAAAAAATGCAGGTTCGTACAATTATGTTTCTTTCTAATGGAATCAGTATAAGAGAGTTATTCTGATCAAGAAAGGAGTGAATGCAAAAATTTTTATCATTTTTCTACTCTTTTAAACTTCGAAATTTTATCGATCTTATTCTGTTGAATTAAGTCAAAAGAAAAACTCTTTGATTAGAGCTCGGTTACATATCGAAACTAATCGAATAAGTTTAGAACTCACCGGGTTCTTTCTTTAGTAATCTAATGTTGTCATATATATCATAATAGAATAGATTATTTGATTGGACAAGATGAATATTTTAATATTTTAGAATGTCTTATGTCATATGAAATCTGAATGTAATATGATGCGTGATCGTCAATGGATTCGTATTCAATTACCTGATATAAAAAGTTTATCGATTCCAATCAAAATTATTAAAACAGCTGTATCAAGTCATTTAAGTGAACATGGAAAAGAATTATTTGAAGGTTTAAGTGATGATGAAAATAAAACGGAAGATGAATCACCTGCTTAAAAAAGACGTAAAACAACTACAATTGATGTTATGGATGTATTTACAGTAAATCCTGAATCAATTAAAAATTATTCATTAGAAACAAATTCATCAACATTAGTACTTTCAAATACGCATATTCTTGTTCATGATAATCATAAATTTATTTGATTTGATTATCATGAAAAATGAAGTGACTTTCAATGGAGTGATAATGATTATGGTTTGTTTCTTTTTTTTGTGTGAATTTTGCTTAAAAGTTTTTTAAAGAAAATAACTTCGTCAAAAAACAATGTAGGGGGAGAGGAGAGGCATGAAGAAGAAGAAGACAGAGATAAGTGATAGTTTGTAAACTTTCTGTTCAAAATATGGAAATAAATATACTCGGTATATTTTCCTGATGATCGATTATATTTTGAGAAGAACTATAACTTGCTAGAGGTTTTCCAATGGACTTATTTTGATATATATATTTTTTTTGTTTTTATTGAGTTTTCTTTTTAAGGTATTCTGGTTGATATGTGTTGGATGCCATCGATATCTGTATTTGTTATATTAACAATTCATTCTGTATATTTATATGATCCATTAAAATCAAAACCAAATCTTCCAGTTAAAATTGATGCAATTCAACCATTAGATAGAACACATGCATTAGCATCATTATCACCATTTGAACGTGATCTTTATATAAATTATCATAAAGGTATTCATATGGATCATTATCGTGTATCATTAACATCACAATGGTCATTAGAAAAACGTTATTCAAAATCTAATTGTTGTGAAACAAAAGATATTGGAATGCGTGATGTTCGATGTGATTCACAATATATTTGTTTATCAATAATGCAACAAGATGATTTAAAATGGAGATTAGATATAATGTCACGTGATATGAAACGTATACGACGTGGTGTTGTTATGGATGCTGGAGAAAATTAACATCATTTTTTTTCAATGCTTATACCACTTCATGATCAACGTTGGTTATTTGTTAATTGGTATACAAATAAAATTTGGATGGTTGATCAACAAGGAAAAGTAAAATTAATTAAAGAAACAAAAATAAGAAACATTCGAAATGTTTGTATTTCTCCAAATGGTTCTTATATGGCCATAAAAACTGAAAAACCAACGGCTCTTAAACTTTATAAACTTAATTAAATCTTGTTTGTTTGTCTTTTTTTCTTTTTTTGTTGTTGTCAATAGTTCTCTCTAATAATAATAATAATAATAACAACATCTCGGTTAACTTGTCTTATCATTGAATTAAAATGCTCTTCTTACCAAAAGATAGCGCTCTTTCAAATGGTATATCACTTACGTTTATAAGAATTCATGTTTAATACATCTTCATCAATGAAATGTGACTAGAATGAAAGAGAAATATGCACGCAATCAATTCATCATTTTCAATCATCAACAGTATCTTGATAGACAATGATCAATTCGATTCTTTTATAGCTCTTCCAGACGGCAGCTAATTATAATTAATCGTCATTTACAAGATATTTTTTTTGCAAAAATTGAAAATTCACTGAGCTATCTAATTTCATTTATAAATATAAATCATATACCGTTCGAAAGAGAAGAAAATTTTCTATCAATTGATACCAAAATTTTCTTTTTAGCACGTATTTATCGAAGCGATACAAAGATCGACATTTTTGTACCTTATTTCTAGAAAAAAGTGCAGCATTTTTTTAAGACTGTCTCTCTTTTTTATTATGTTGTTTCATTTATAGATGCAATATAAAAATAAATGATATACCATTCGAAACAGAAGAAAAAACGCTATCTTTTGGCAAGAAAAACTTTCTATCCAAGTGAAATATTGATCAACATTTTGTACCATTTCTTTTGAATCGTACGTTAAGTAGAAACAACTCATTAATTATGATAAATATTTTGTATATTAAACTTATTTATTAAAAAATATAATTGACAAAGAATACAGTTGTTTATCAAAAACGTTGTTCGAATTCAATGAAATTTCCACTCCTAGTGAAACTAAATAAGATACATTTATTATCAAATTTTGAGTTTGATAGATTTTGTTGAAGAGGTGTTATAATGAAAGTATTTGCACATTAATTTAATGTAGCACTGGGAAAAAACATCGTCCCATACTCTATTACATAGAAAGCTGAATGCTCTACATTTCTATACTTCTCGAAATATTTTCATGATACTCGTTGAAATTCTTTAGAAACACGAAGAAATTGAGGCTTTCTTATGCCTGGTCTAATTTGAAGTATCGGACTGAAATATTCTCCAGAAGCATTTCTCATTAGGACTAGTCATTCTTGAAAATTTAAACTCAAATGTACCATCCTTAGTGAAGAATTAGATTATTTATTATTTACTGAGAAACTTTAGCTCATTATCCATTACTATTATTTAAATAAGCTTCTTATTAGTGTTTTCCAATTTGATTTATTCTATCAATTAGAAAAACTAAAAGTATAGAAAATAAAATTTCTTTTTTGTGGAATCATCAAAAGAGAAACAAAGAAGACACTGTTGTTGGAGTAGATGATTACAAAAATCTACTAAAATATTTACAAAGATTAACATTTAATCTCACTTCAACAGTTACAAACATTGAATTTCATTTGACTCTCGTGAAACTTTTGGATTTCGAAGTATTCAAGGAATTGAAGACATTATCATACACTTACACAGTCACTTGATTTTCTTAAATTCATTGAATTTCCAATTTCTGGACAGTGTGTATAATGAATCAAGCAAGATTTCTACATTAATTTTATTTTTGGATACAGTGATGTGAAAGAATGACTAGGAGATTTCATTTTCTTTTTATTACACGAAACAAATGCTTTTTTTTTGGTTACTGGAAATTTGCAAATATGACTTTCGTCAAGTAGTGAGTGCCCAGTGGGTAAAAGTATATATGACAAGTTAATCTAAGAAAATAATCATTGGACTTTTCAAAAAAAAGATGTTTTTATATATCAATAAGGAATCAATTTCATTTGTTACTTATTATATAAAAATAAAGGATTATTCAAACTTTCGACTCGATCAGTAAGTTAATAGGATCTATTATGAATGAAATACATAATTTTGTAGAATGCTTCACTAGTTTCATCTTATATTTCATTGAGAAGAAATTTTTTTCATTAACAGCGGTATGTATTTTTATCCGAAAAGATTTAATACAAAATTTGTCGCTTCAATAGAATAATATTCATCATATTAGCTGATTATGATTTTAATTTTGTAGCATTCTTTATATTCCTAAAAGTATTCATATTGACAATCTTGTTTTGGAATGTTTTGTCTAATATTCTACTCGCTTGGATATATTTTTCAGAAATTTTTGCAAGTTTCATTAAAATTCTCCTAGTGTACATTTTAATATTCAATAGAAGATGATGCTAGATAAATGAATATTATTCCATTGAAATGATAAGTCTCCTATAAAACACTTTCAGAGGTGAAAGACATACTACTATTTTGAAAAAGAATTCAAAATTGATGCAATATCAAAAAAGCAGTGGAATATATTGATATATTTCAAAGTATCTTCATATTAGATAAAGCTCTGTCTTTTCCTCTACTAAGTCATATACTTCGATCAATTACCATTAGTTTATTGATAGGAGTCGAAACTTTTCAATCACCTTTTATTATGTCTAAAAAACACACGAATAGCAATAGAGAAAAAGGAATCTTTGGTAGAACTTAAAAAGATCTATGAGAAAAAAATAGAAAAGGCAGATCAAACAATTTGACTCAGTCACCTATAGATAATCAGATCAAAATAAAGAATTTGTAACTAACCTCTTGCTTTTTCTAACTAAAAATTCTAAAATATTGTTATCTATATTCATCGTAGAAATACAGTACATGTAAAACAAGAAGTAAAATACCTGATGTTTGTGGTATGTTAGAATGAATTATTAGTGTGCCGATAGCTGTAGTTATACTTATAATGATAGAGAATACACAAACAGCTTTTTGTAAGACATACGTAGTCTGTGAAACCATGAAACTTCTTAAAAAGACAACAGGTAACCAAATTAACTTTATCATTCACTGGACTCATCTCAATGTACAAGGAAATAGTAGTTAAGAAAGGACACATCTTTGATATGAGCACATACGTAAATTTATAAAAATCATGACTTTTCAGAAGAATTTGAACAGTTTGTTCAAGATTTTGATCAATAAATTTACTAGCGATCAAAATCTTTTCGCATAAATACTACATTGTATTGAAATAACTATTAAGGTTGCTGATTCAAATATTTCATTGACTAGCGAATACTTCAGTCAGAGTTAACAGATATGTTTTTTGTTTTTGTTCTCAATGCATAGTTTTTAAAATAACCAATCACATAACTATTAACTATTTCTACCAGCGGTCCGCAAGGTTTCAGCATCATGATTTGACGGATCGTGACCTTGCAAAGTCCTCTTTTTCTTTTGAATAAGTTTTGAAAAATTTATATTCCAAAGATTCAAACGTAAAGATTTTAACCAATAATATCTCAGAGTTTCTAAATTTCGTCGATGGCGAATGCCCGCGAAAATGTGACTTCAGGGAATACTATATTGGAGAATGTTATTTTGGCGGAAATTGAGGAATCTTTTATTTTAATAAATGCAAAAATATGCATTATATTTTGTTTATATGGTGGCGTCCTCTATTTAGTTGAGATTTTATTATAATAATCGTAAAAATTCCGCATTTCGAAAAAACAATATCTGAAGATGAAGTTTATCCTAATTTTCTTTTTTATACATCGCATTGTACATTAATGCTTCCTGTTCACACTTCATCTGTTGATTGACTGTTCATATGATAAAATATGCTCTCCATTTTCATATTTCTATACTTTCGAACAAACAAACAGACACAATTAAACTAATAATAGAATATCTATCTTATTAGTGTGCACTTATATTATTTGATGTTCTTTTTATTTATTTATTTTAGAAACCTACTGTTGTTTTTTCGAAATAACAGCAATGACTACTGATACAATAGATATAGATGCTCAACTTCAATTAAATTCATATTTAAAAAATAACTTTATTGAAGGTTTTGCCATTAAAAATTTCCGTGAACGCTATCTTATACCAAGTAGTAATAACATTTTTGGTGGCGTTCAAATTGAATATATTCTAATCGATAGTAGTTCCAATTCTTCCTTATTTCCATTACCAATGACATTAAACAATACGTTCGATATTAATATTTTATTAAAAAATTTTCCATATGATAAACACATATGGTCAATTGGAACAGCACATGGTGTTGGTCTATTACCAGATACAACATTACATATTAAACCTAAAGAATCAGATGATGGATCACTTTGTACAATAAAATGTTCTTTACATGTTGACATTAAACCACTAGAATTTCAATTACCATACATACGTTTTTTATTGGACGAACAATCAATAAAAGTTTTACTTGAAACAAATGAAATTCCATTCTCAGCAACAGAAAAAGGAATATTACGAAGTAGAATAAGTTTTTTCAATGAATTTGGAAAAAATTTTCCATCTATAAGAAGTACAAAAAAGCGTGAATATTGTCTACTTGGACAACACTTTCTCAAAAATTTATGTACAATACAAATAAATGATACTATGGTTTTTGTTAATAAAAATAAAACACGTGAAAAATTATTTCCACTTGCTAATAGGAGTATTAATGAAGTGGCTGATTATTTATACCATGAACGTCCATTGTTTTCAAGAACAGAAAAATTTTTGATGTGTGAAGATGATGAACATGGTGGATCTGATTTTTTGAATATTTCGGGTAATATAATTGACATTGATGAACATTTAAACTAAGTAATAAAAATAATGACACACAAGTTCATCTATTAATATATGCATTATAGTCATAATTGTCAGACGATATTTGTATTTGTAAAACATGATCATTTTTTTTTTCATTTGCTCTTTTTTTCTTCATATTAAATAACGATCTGAAACTAATAATTCAAGTTATCTTAATTCGATTTTTAACCCGAACTGGTGGTTTTTTATTTGAAGATGCCTTTTCTTCTGCATAAAAAGTTCAAATTCGAAAAGGATATAAAACTTTTCAGGTAGAAAAGTATTTTTCAATGAAGTATGAACACACACTAATAGTTTGTTTTCATGAAAATGACTGTAAAATTTCGAAATTTTACATCTCTTTATTTCAAGAAGGCTTTAGTTGGGGCATGAATTGAGTATACTATTATGTAGAGCAAAGTTGGTGCTTCAACACACTATAGTCCTGAATTCTGCAGAATTCTGCATAAGCGAGAACTATTTATTACAGTATATAACTTTTTCACTATTGATGAACATAGGTCATACAACGTATCATCTTATCCACCAATAGAAACGCTCTAAAGGAATGATTCTTTTATTCTTATATAGACCTCATATATATGTATATAATCTAATTGAAATCGATAATCAATTATCATATTACGATGGCAAATAATATACCTTAGAAATAGGTACTTTTTGTATATTATATTATTATGCAGCAGATTCATGAATATGAGGTTCGAATTTTACAGCGGATCATTTAACTAGTGTTTACGAAAGAAATGACAATACACTAGAAGTTCTCCATTGTGAAAATCATCTGGGACGTTTATATGCGTTCACTATATAGAGGTGTACAATATAGAAAAATTCTATGCGTTCTTTAGTATGATATGAAGAAAAGACGAATACGGTCAAAAATGTCCTCGTTATATAATGTTCCTTGTAAAAAACGTCCTTGTGACATAATGTCGCTTGCAAATAATGTCCGTGAAAAAGAGGATTCTTGGAGATATTATTCTCCGAAAAAATATCAGGGGGACATTTTGACCGGGAACATTTTTTCCAAGGACTAAATAATTGAGGATATTTTTTTCTAAGGACTAAAATTCAGCGACATTTTTGAAAGGACATTTTTCCGAGGATATTTTAGACTTACTGAAAAGACTCCGGAACATCTACTTCTGCAGTAATCTTAGATAATTTTTCTTTCACGTAGAGGTTCCAGCTTATACTTCCACTTTGTTATTGAAAGCACTCGATTCAGTACTATGTGCATTATTTTTTTCCGTTTAATTTACATTGTGATAAGCCATTATCCTTATTATTATCATAAATTAATTTAATCTTTGCCTGCAAAGTAAAGTCAAATGGTGGTTTCATTGTTTATTATCGATATATATATATATATTGGCTGAATCATATATAAATTGCATGTTTTCGTAATGCTTGAAGAATATATGATACAACAAAAAAAATGGGATCAAAAAATATATATATTCACATTAGATAAGCTAAATTAGGAAAAAACACCGTAAATAGAAGAGGATTTTCAGCAAACAGTGCTTCCTTGAACCGGATATCACTCGTAATGTGAAGGTATTCACTAGTGAGGGTTTTATTGCAGTAACTTATGTATCTATATGCATTTATATATTTAACATACATCAATAATTTCGAAAGTAGTGAATAACTACCTAGCACAAGATTTATCTAATTGATGTTCATATAGAAGTAGAAATAGAAAAAAAAAGAAATTAATGTTTAAGATGCGTTGATTCTATAGAAAAAGTTCAATGAGATCTTGAATTTTAATAATGTGAAAACGGTAATGAATAACTATACGATTTGATGAGAAACTCATCAATTACCATTCCAGACAGCTTTTAAGTGGGAAAATGTATTTCCTCTTCAAATGCGTTAACATTAAAAACACATTTAGCCGATATAATATCACGTTTTCAGATGCATCACATGATTATAATTTCATTATTAATTACTCAATAATATTTTAAATCAATATATTAATCGTTGAGAACTTTTAAATAGCTTGCATACTACAAATTTCGCAAAGAAAGACTCGTTAACAATAGAAAATGGTGTTGATGGTTCTTGCATTAGAAATCTAGATTGTTTTTCTGAACTCCACTGATTCTCAGGAAACAACTAATTATTTTCAAACGAAGTTCGACACTATATATTGAATTTAATTATTATTTTGCGTGGACATTCTTTGTTTTAGATACGTGTACTATAGATAACGAGATAACTCAATGCATTCATCTGCTGCAACAGCTATATTTACTGTAAATCTTGTCTCTATCAATGACAACTAGTTAGCTAGAAATTTAAAACGAGTTTTGAAAAATATATTTCGTGTTGCAAGGGTTTGACAAGAAATTGGTTTTAGCAAAATTCAATTTAGTTAGTATTCAACTGGAAGGGACCATAAATTGAAATATCATTTAATTTTCCACCCATTCGGTGCCATACTGAGTCCTTGCCTACAGAGAAATGTTTAATGCAAGAATCTTTTTTGTTTTTCATGAATTCGATCTAAATTATTATATCTAGGCTTACGATTTACAAATTGATAACATTTTCAAGTTAAAACAGCAATAAGAGTGAGTTCAAGCAGACTACAACAATTTTTATTAGTGTTAAAATGTAATGAATAGATCAAGATGTTCGAATATTGACGAATGAAAGTTATATAATTCATTCAAAATAAGATTACTGGTTTTAATCATACTATCTAAATTATAATTGACTTGAACCACGATCATCCTAGACTATAATTTAATGTTTAGCTACGCAAAAAACAAACTGTCAACAAAATGAGTTAAAAGCAATCCTACTTTTTTTTGTCGAATTAATAAAATGCTACTTACAGTTTGACAAACGAATTTCATAAGATATTAATCGATTTATAATGAAGGTGTGAAATAAAACGTAGCATGGTTTATTTCTTTTACACCAGAATAATCTATTAGAAGATTGACTCTAAATATGTAAAATGCAATACCTACTTGTCTTGCCACTACAACGATTGGAAATCTTTGGCTGTGCTTTTGCTTCTAGTACATTTGAGTACGTCAATCAGCTGATGTCTCTATCTATGGATATATGTAGTCTGAGCATGTTCACATCTATGAACGAATCCTATTTGTGAGAGAATTACAATGTTCCATAAAGAGAAAGTCCATAAATAGGTTGTGACCTAGAACCGAAAATAAGTACCTTTACTCGTAATGGAATGAAAATAATCTGATTAATATAGTAGTAATAATTGAAATTATTGGCAATTGTTTATCGATGAACACAGTTTCAAGAGACTACTGCTTGACTTTTGATGGAAAATACTGAGAAATTTATAATGGTAGATAACCAATCAAGAAGCAGTGAAAGCGAAAAGCGAACTTCATCGTTTTTACAATTAACAATTATTACTGAGTTGCTTTTTAGTTATTTTTGTGGGTATGTAGAACAAACCTTATGTGAGATGCATCTATTTTCGTTATTATGAAACAAATCAATTCTTTTTTGAGAACGCTTTTTTTCGTTAAAATCTATTGATATATTCATTTTTTTCTCGGTTATCGTGTATATCGCTATACTTTATTTTTACTTTGACTTTCACAAGACTTAGGCAACATTTATCTTCTTTGACGAAAAATTTTCATATGAATGATGATTAACATGTCACATTAGAATTGGTGATGATACTTAACTTCATAAACACATTTCTATCGTCGACAAATGCTTCTATTGAACAATTTTTCATTATACTTTTTCATAATTATCATCAAATTAAATTTCAAGCATCTTCATTTTTTCTGTTTATTTCTGTATCGCTGTGCTTAAAAAGGACGTGTAAGTCTCTTTTCTTTCTTTGATATTTTGTTCTTTGTTCATTTCTCACAACGCATACATTCATATCAGCATACACAGTTCACTATGCTAACTCAAGTTGGCCTATGTATTATGTTAATGATGATGCTTTTTCTTAGAATATGCACTGCAATGCCTGCTTCATCATCAAATATAGGAACACAGAACAAGGAACTATCTGACGCATTCATGCTTGAACAATACGGTGTTGATTCGAATAATTTTTTGACTGATCGCCAGTACGAAGACGATCACATCAACGAAGATGATATCTTTCCTGAAAAAAGACAATTAAACAAAAAATGGGCAAAATTTTATCAAGGACCTCAATCACCTTATACCATTGCTTTTCCTGCTCTTATTCGTACTCGAAGATGGATCGAACAACGAAATTGATTTTCTCATAAAAACAATGTATACATGAACTCAGTTGATTTATTTATTTTATCTGTCTACTAATAAACAAATAAAATATCAATAAATTGAATACATAAATAATTGTTCTCTTTTCTTTACAAGTATTTGTATCCGATCGCTTATGTTCTACATTCAAAACTCGAGATTAGAGCTTTTATATTTAAAATTTCATAAAATTTTGAGGATGAGTTGAGACTATTGTAAAATCTTCAGCCCTATACTATGATGTTTTCAGGTAACATTCAATAAATACAGAAATGCTTAATTTGTAAATATGGCAATGCGTATGGATCTTGATCTTTGATATATTTTTTCTGTTTGATTAAAGCCTTCTTTTTGACAGTCTTACGAATTATACAGAGAGAAGAAATGAAAAGTTCAATGTCTTGAAGACTATCAAGAAGATATTACTGTAATTATAAAAATAATTTTTCTAAAGATATAATAGCAAGTAGGTTTTCATTTGAACAATGACTTCACTACACTGTATATTTGGTATGTGTTTTTATAAGCAAAAAATGGAGTAATTGGTTGTAATTAAACGACTTTCACTATTTATTGTAGGACACATACGATTGAAAACTGTATCCTTAGAGAAGAAACAGAAAAATGACTCCTGCTTTTCCTGAAAATAGTTCATTCTTCAATGATACAATGACAAAAGTTAACAAAAAC
This sequence comes from Rotaria socialis, assembly GCA_905331475.1. Taxonomy (NCBI): domain Eukaryota; kingdom Metazoa; phylum Rotifera; class Eurotatoria; order Philodinida; family Philodinidae; genus Rotaria; species Rotaria socialis. The sequence continues at coordinate 73,770 of CAJNYU010004191.1, read as the reverse complement.
TTTTGAAATAAAGTCAAGTGGTTTACGAAAAGTCTGATCTCTTGTAATTTTTTCGCAGATTTGTCGATTTTTTTGAGAAAAGCACGAAAGTTTTATTCACGTTGATCACCAAAAAATGGAAAAATTTGTCTTTGTATCTATTTAGAAATATAAGAAACACAGCAGTATAGAAAAGAAATGAATTTTGTTGGATCTAAAAAAGAAAAATGTGCGCATGCGTAATTTTAATTATTCAACCATTGGCTACCTGAATACATAATATAAATTCAACTTAACGAAAAAAATTCAATCCATTTTGTTTCTAGAAGAATAAAAATATATCACTCTGCTATATATCTAAATTAGAAAAGTATATTCTCTTCTTTAATACAAAATTTGATCAACAGTTTTAGCATCGAAACTAAGATCAAATTGATGCAGCAAATACTATTATAGACTATCATATTCGTAAAACTGTCTCTCAAGCAGCAAGTGATATTGAAAAAATATGTAGGTTAAAATGTTTATTCAAACGCTTAGGTCATTTTCATCTTATTTTGAACAGCTTTGAAAATCAATTATCTAGTATCTAGCACTGTCAATTAGGCTACTATCTACAATACGAAATAAATCATATTTACATGTCTAAAAGAATGTAATAAAACTATTGCACAAATAGTGTTCTATCTCTCTCTTTCTCTTTCTCTTTGTATTCACTTTTTAGAAAACCACCTTTTTACTTGTACAAATTTTAAATAAATATTCGTAGGTTATATGAGAAGAACCCGTGACGCTAACGAAAGTGATCTGTTACGCAATTTTAAAAATTGGCTTACTCCAATAATGTCGAAAAGTAAAACTGTTGAAACTATAATTATTATTATTTTAATATTTTTATTTTTGGCTTAAGTAAGATTTACCGTTATTCTACACCCAGGTGAAAAAGCGAGACTTCCATTCTTTGGACTACATGTAGAGTACTCTGAGTGCTGTTTACCCACCCGCTATAATTCAACTAATCTTAGCTTGACACATAAAAGATCAATATTTTCTACTAGTTTATTTTTCCTATTTTTCAGATGTAAACATTTTTAAAATTCGATTTAGTATTTTTGTTTTAAACTTAACTTTATGTGACACAGATGTTTACTATTATTCTGACTAAAAAATAGCCAGAATCATGAAAAAACTAATCAATCGAAACGCAAACTAAAGTTGAAGCAATAGTGAAGCATTTGATATTGAACTCGAAATTTCTTTATATATTCTCGGGTATCGACTTTTCTATTAGTAACTAAATTGTATATATAATCATATTGAAATAACAAAAACAATGAGTCAATTTAGTGGACAAGATCAATGTGCCAATAATGCATGGACATCCATTATTGTTCACATATTTGGCGTCCGTCTTTTTAATTACCCTTTGGGACTGTCGTGCAGGCAGGACTATTACTTTCTCATCAGTGTTATGGAATGTGTTATTCTCAATGGATGTTGTACAACTTACTACTATCATTAATGTATCTGATCTTCTTCTAAATATTATCCGTATATCATTGCGCAATGTGGTTACGTTTCTGAACGTAATTAATGTAAGGTGGAAGTGTCTATCATATCTTTTTTCTGTTCTTTC
>CAJNYU010004191.1:53492-71952 GCA_905331475.1 Rotaria socialis | reverse complement strand
TGTGATACAAACATTGTCTATAACAGTGAAACAAGCTAACAGTCAATATTTGTTTTCAAACAATTACTTGCAAGAAGTTCAACTGGAGAGATTGTTTGATTTATCGTAGTGACATCTGAAATAAATGCAAACAAAAAAAAGACAAACTATGAAGTTCCTGTCCGGGCTACTTCATCAAAGCATAAAATATAATCATTTTAGAACTAAGGATCAGAGTAGATTTTTTTCATCAATACAGTATTTTAGAAAAGCTTCTACAATTCTTTGATATTTCTATAGATTGAACATCCAATATTTACATCGTTCTTTATAATAAGAGACATTGCCTCATAGCTTCTTGTTTATCATCATCTGTCTTTGAAGTCAATTGCTTATGAATACAAATATACTACAAATTCTAATGTTATATAGGTTTAATCTTTCTTTCAAAAGTTGTTATATCAATTTAACTGTAATCAATGGTTTCTACATACAAGCATAAACAAAACCAGACTTTTGCAATTATTTTATTTCGGAGTTTTTTCTTTCTTTAATAATTTTACATAAGTCTTCGTTTTCTGACCTTTTTCTGTGTTGAAATATATTAATTTAATCGCAGTACTAACAAGTTTTTCTCTAATGTTACTTTGTGTTAATTATGAATATTTCAAAAGCGTAAACAATTTTGCTTTCTACAACATATTGATTTTGTCCATGAGGACTATAGCCAGGTCAAGGTTTACGGAGTCTGTGTACGATCGTAAACAATCGTTCTTGTTCGATCTGAGTGCGGACAATAGAAATGGAAGGCATTTGAGAGACTTGACTAAAATTGAGAAGTTTCAAAAAGTATGAGAAGAAGAAAAAATAAGTAAATTATCAATAAGACATCTGACATGAATATCTACATAAATTTTTAAAATGTTGTTTGACCAGGAACAAGAAATTTATTTCTCTGACCCGTCTTTAGTTTCAATCGAAGTTTAACAGAATCAAAATAAAATTTTTGCTAATCTTTGTTCAATTCGATCAAATGAAAGAGTTCTTTGAATTATTTTAAACTTCGATATTCAATTGATACTAAAGTCAGACAAATCATGTATATAGTAACTAAACGATATCTAATTCTTTGATCAGCTTCTTATATGAGAATGTGTCACCACTTATTTGTAAGAGTCGCCATGGTTGCATCCTAGCTAACTGTTTTAACAGTTTCTATCAAATAAAGTCAAAATGCATTTGGGAAAACGGTTGATTTTTATCAGCAAACGAAAATAAGACTTGGTTTCGAAAGTAAAAACAAAAATAAGATGAAATTTAAAAGATATCGTTAATAATTTTTAGTTCGGAACATTAAAATGAAATAATATATTTATCAAAAATATAATTGGAGAATAAGTTTTTTTTTTATCATGTTCTAGGATATTTACTAGAAAAGAGTGAATACTAGCTAATGTAAGTCGTTTCGTTCTATTTTTAATTAAATATAGATTTAGAAGAAAACTCATGTATTTTAAATAATATTCCTGACTTTTTATGAAATAGATTGTTTCAATTAACAAATGAAACAATTTCAATATATATTCATTCGATAATATGAGCTCCAAAAGAAAATAACAATATTGAAGTGTATGGAGAGATTACAGCATCACCTGTACCTAAAAAAATATAGTAACATTAGAGCCTACATCATTTTTGTGTGTTGAAACACAAAATATAACCATTAGTTTTATAAAATCGAATAAGCACATTTTATAATTATTTTAATGAGCATGTCATTACAACATCGCACCTTCTCAATGATTTTTTTTAGCTATAGCAGAGAAGTTATTATTATTATTCAGTAGAAACATAATTTAACATTATTAAACTATACTATAAAAGTATTTTTCTGTGCCATTATTTTTTTTCTTTTTCGAAGTCATATGATTGATTTCCTTTTTTCTCGATGAGAAAATATTGATTATTTTTTTGACATTTTCCTTGCCAACAGATTATAGCAAACGCATAGATTATATGAGATGTAAAACGAAGCCAGTGAGAAAAAAGAATAAATAATTTGTAACAATCTTATAGGTAGATGATAACCCATGTAAATATTTTTTGCCTCGAAACGCGTCTGAAACGCGTTCCATTTGCGTGCGAAACGTACAGAAGCGAACGCGTCTAAATGCGTCTCCAGTGAAACAAACGAAGCGTTTCGACGCNAGTTCAGATTTCTGACTTTTTGTTGAAAAGTTAGAGCATTGTTGAGGTCTGTTTCACTTAAAGTTACAGCTCTTCTTCTGCTCTTTTGAAATCAGATTTTCGCATTCTCTAATGAAACGTCACATATAGACTTATATACATCAGTTTGGTTTATGTTCAGGGTTGCCACCTGGTGAAGCCCAAAAAGCGAAAAACTGATGTTAAAAAGCGGAAAATAGCGGAAAGAAAAACAGAAAAAGCGGAAAAAAAGAGGAAGCTTATATTGTTGCGGATTTGTGGTGCTTCTGAGAATATTCGGCATTTTTTTCATATTTATTGGATTTTTTTTTATTTCATCAAAGTTTCAAAACATAAGAGTAAGATGACTCACGGTATTTGTGAACAATAAGAATTGATTCAATAATATCAAATATCATTATGTACGCAGGTTTGATATGCAACACGTTTTATACGAAAAAGGGGAACAGCGGAAAAATAACGGAAAAAAATTGAAAAAGTTGAAGAGGTGGTAACCCTGTTTATGTTGTAAAAGTTTCAAATATTTTAATTTACACATATTCTAGAATAAGAATACTAAGTGTATCGATATATATGAATGACATAAGAGACGCATTCATATCATATGTTATACTAGTATGTTAACGCTATTTTCTAAAAAAAGGAGTATTTTGGAGGATTATCATTGAAAATATTAAGGAGGATCTGATAAAAAAGAAGGAGAAATATAAGAGGATTTCTGTCTTCTCGAAAAAATAAGACTTCTACGCAAGTTCGAGCTTATTAGTATTCTGAATAGGTTTTATTAAAACATTTAACATAATTTCAACAAATGTTTATGTATAAATTTTAAACAAAAGGCTCGAAAAAGCAATCACTTAGAATTAGAACAAAATATAATAAATGAAATCAAACAACTGATTATTGCAAAGAAAATGATCTAACTGTAGTGTACCATAAATTTAAACATTAGTATTAGTCGCAATAAATATTTTCGTCTTGAATTAATACTGATATAGTTTGTACAAAAGAAAACAATCTTATTTCGAGTTTTCAATCCTTTGGAGTTGTAATCATCAAGAAATAAAAATATTCGAAGGTAAAATAAATATTTATGTATAAATTCTTAATACATATATAGCATTAAAAGACGATCTAATTACAACTTGCGTAAAGCGCAATACATGAAGAAAACAAAAGAAAAAGCAAACGACATTTATATATATATAATTACATAATTGTGTTAGCTGTTTGTTTTGTTCTTTTTTTTCTTTCTTCCTCTATCTTCGTAATTGCAATTGTAATTGTATTATCTTTTAATGTTACATATTAAAAATTAATACGTGATTGTTCACATTTCTATCCAATTGCATGAGATGTCGATTCTATAGTATTAGAAACTCAAAATATAATTTGCTTTTCATTGAAAATTAATACCTTGTCGTGTTAATGCTAATATGAATTACTTGAAATATCATTTGAATTGCTGACTCATCAAAACGTTTTGCTTGAAATATTGAAAATTTTTATTTTTATTTTTATTTTAAATGACAAAAGGAGGAAAAGGAGGACTATTCTCATACCAGTAGTTATATCGTAATTAGAACAGGGATAATAAAACATCTTTTAAATATCTCGTAACGAAATATTGATAATAAAGCTTGTTAATCTGCAAAGCTTCAACATTGAAATTCGAGCGTTGATCTTTATGGAGTTTCAGAGGATGATCAAATTTAGATTGATATTCATAGCAAACTAAAATATACATGATGTGTTTAGTCGCTTCTCAGATATGATTAATTAACAGGTGGGATTCTCATTAGGAGATATTCTATTCCTTTGTGTGTTTGTTACTTACCGACATAACTCCTGCCTTCGAAACTAATAACAGTAGTTTTTTTTATTAATTACCATTATACGTAGATATCCTAGACTGGTTGGTACCGCAAAGAGTACGTATTCTTGACGATTACCAGAGTTATGAGCAGTGACACAGCTAGGTTTCTCATAACATTGGCAAATACACGAATCACGTGATACTACGTTAGAGTAATTAGCTAACCAGTCGTTACAGGAATGTATTTTAAAAAGAGTAGCTATATATTATACTCTGACAAAATTTGAAATTCTCTTATCTTTCTACGTCTTTGTCTAGACTCTTACATCTATCTACTGCAAAAATAATCTCAGTACAATGAAAACACTCTCAATTTACAAGTTCAGAAATTCTATATCTGTTTGCTATTTTTAACTTTACTGTGTTAAATTATAGGTACTATGAAAGTTCCCTTTTTTAAATAAAAACTATGTATTCATATAGAATTTCAGCCGCTACATTATTCTGTATATTTTTGTCTTATCTTTCATTTATGTACGTAGGCAAACTGATAAAGCATAAAGCAAGGGATGCTTATCGTTTATGATTTCAAAATTTCAAAATTTCGAAATGACCGACGGTGTAGATTTCAACCAAAATATATAATTATTTGTTCAAGCAATTATATCTATGTTTGTACGTAGTAGCGGAGACAAAACGTTTTTTTTGGTTGATGTACTATATTTATTCGTGACCCAGGTCAAACAGTCCGGCCTGGAAACAGCCGGTTCCGGGTAGTTCCGTTGATTTTGTGGAAGAAGTATTCCAGTTGGAAAATTTTCGGATTTTTTCCGGTGATTAGCGATCAATTCCTGCCGGAAAGCATCGGAACTTTGCAGGAATGCTCCGGAAAAGTCCGGCCGTATTTTTGACCGGAATACTGCTTCCATGTTCCAGCGATTTTCCGGGTTTTCCTGCAGGATATGGTGACTTTCCCGCATATTCCCTGGAGTATCCTACGGGATCCGATGGCCGGAATGTTCGACCTGGGGACACTCAATGATATTTTGTGTGAGTTTTATGGACGCTTACGAAAACAAGAGTCAACAGACAAAACTACGATAATACACAGAGAAAGGATGACAAGGAAGCGAAAACGAAAACGTAAACGAACAAAGCGAAAGTCGAAATCGAGGTAGTGATGACGAAATTGGCGTGCAGTACTGTTCTTCCTTTGTTTATTCTTCCGATACCGTATATCTTGACATCGAAGACACCGTATCGGGGGAAGGGATTGAACCTTTTCATGTTTGAATAACAATCAGATGCATAGAACCACTGCGTAATCCCCGACAAGACGAAGATACCAATAGAAAGCATGATAGAGAATACGAAACTATCTGAATCCGTCAATATTACTGTAAAAGTATCTTTGAATAGTAGACATGATTTGAAAAGTACAGAAAGGCGTGCATTTTTTGAATTCATAAACTGAAATTGCGTTCCTTGTAATTATGTGATAACAGAGCAGGCTGTCCATTCGAAAATAATGAAGCATTTTGCGCAGCGAATTATCAGTTTTGCGATAATATAGGCAAAATTCATGTTAGTAACATGGAAACAGCACTGAGTCGTATGAAAATTTTGAAAATGATTCAATTTTCATTCCAAATGTTTCGATCGTATCCATCCATTTCAGAACAAAATATGAAAACATTGGTCAACGAGCAATTCAACAGCATAAAAATACAGAACTCCTCACTAACAATCCGGATGATTCAACATGACCATGGCTTTTTAATCATCCCAGGTCTAACAGTACGGTCCATATATTGTCGTTTACGGTTACTTTACGACTATTTTGCGGGCAAAAGTTTGCCGTAATATCTGGTGCAGTAATACGGGCCGTATGATCATGAGAGTACGGAGCACAAACAGCCGTAAACCATAAAAATTCAGTCCCGTTCACGGTGCCGTATTACTGTACCAGGTATTACGGACAAATACGGCCTATTTACTGCCGTAAATAACCGTTTTGACATTGTTTACCGTCGATAAACAGACAGTAAACGAGTCCGTTTTGAACAACCTAGGATGGAATCTATACTCGTCTCTGGCTTGGATGCAATAATTTCAGCTATAGATGTTTTTGCCCATAAAATTCCTATGGTGATGTATGTCAATATCAAAACCAACGAGTCAGTCTTACAGTCAAAGCGAGAACATTAAGACGCTTTAATATTGATAGTTATGAAATGATTGCACTTCTGATCGATAATGACAATGATGTTCAAGTGATTAATTCCTACGATCAGTTTAATTTCTTGAACACCAACAACTGTGAACAAAATCTTCATTTCTCTCTTACTTATTTGACAAAACCAAATAACAGTTCAAAGAACTATAGTATTCGTTTTGATTTATTTAAAAAAGACCCTCAAATATATGTTAGCAGTCGGCACTTCAAAATACGTTTTCCATTTCTTCGTGTATATCGCATGGCTGTCGTATTAACTGTACCAATGGATTCAGTGTCTGGTTCGAGTGATTGTCCTCTCCAATGTCACAATGGTGAATGCATACAGTATATGAATGAAGAAACATTTGTTGCCGATGTTACAGTGGTTGGTCTGGTAGTCGATGTGATATTTCTATTGATTGTAGCAATTGTGCGTCTGGCTCAATTTGTATCGGAATGTTTCAAAATCGATCTATATGTGTCTGTCCTTTGAGTAAAGAAGGTCCGCGTTGTCTTCTAACATTTTCATGCCCGTCTAACTTTTGTGAAAACAATGCCAGTTGTTTAGCTACTACTTATAGTTTGGGCGTCACTGGCTTTGTTTGAGTGTGTCCTGAAGAATCTTATGGCGTATTCTGTCATATACAGAAATGGAAACTTGACATTCCGTTTGACAATATCAAACCTACAACACTTGTATTGGTATATCTATATTACGAGTCTATTGTTGCTGGTCTCATTGAAAATACGACACCGAATGTGATTTCACATACAACAAGTATATTTCAACGCAGTATTTCACTGTACTCGACAGATTCCCTTCGATTGATTATTGTCAAACTTGATAATAGCTACTATTTGGCTGTTCTTCAATCATTCAGGTTTTCTAATATCTCTACGTCGATTAGTTCTAAACAACGATGTGCATCAGTCAATGAACTCTTGAACTCTGCATTGGTTGACTTACCCGAAATTCGACGAGTGAAACATTATCATACGATATGAAAAAATGATCTCGATTTAATGTGTTTCTTCGATGAATTTTATATTTGCTTATGCAGTCTCAAACGTTATCCCAGTTGTTTCAAGTTGAAACATATTCCTAAACAATGTCGAAATAATCTTTATTGTCAAAATGGCGCTGAATGTTGGCTAGATGATATTAAGTGTCCCACAGTAACCATATGCGTTTGTACTGATTGTTTCTTCGGTGATCGATGTCAATTTTATGCAAAAGGTATTGGATTAACACTTGATGATATATTACGTTATGAAATAAAACCAAATGCAGCGTTCAATAGTCAGACTAATTTTATTAAATGGAATTCAGCATTTACGATGCTTATATTAGTTGTCGGATGGATCAATAGTGTTCTCTCTATTGTTACATTTCGTAACAAAATTTCAAGAGAAGTTGGTTGTGGAATCTATATTCTAGCATCATCCATTACTTCGTTTTGCACGGTGACTATTTTTGCATTCAAATTCTGGTTTCTAGTTGTGACTCTAATTGATCCATTAATCAATCGTTCGTTCGTTCGTTCGGGGTGGTTGCAGAGTATTGGATTTCTTAATTAAAATTTGTCTCTACACAGATAATTGGTTAAATGCATTTGTGGCTTTCGAGAGATCGACGGTAGTCTACAAAGGTGCCCTTTTCAACAAAATACAAAGTAAACGCTTAGCACGATTGGTGATTGTCATCTTACCGTTCTTAATAGCAGTCTCTATTATTCATGAACCTCTTTATCGTGATTTATCTGATGACCAAGAAGAGCAACCTCAATGGTGTGTTTTGCGTTACTCTCGCTCAGTGCATAGATACACCCATGAACATAGGCGGCGGAACGTTTTGAATTTAGGGGAGGCTCAATTTTTTTTCAACAAACGATAAAAAGTCGACGTTTGGAGAGAAGATAGACTTTTAAAATTCGTTGTCACAACTTTGATTGGAAAATTTTTCTGTATTGATCCATTTATATGGCTGCAGAACAATCGAAAATTGCGTTCCTAGTCAAGAATCACTTAACGCATCCCCAGAGTCCCCACCAATTTTGGATTTTTTAGAAGGGTCTGTCACGAGTTCCCGAGGAGTTAAGGAAAATATGGAAAATTTCTATCGAGACTATCAAAAATCTACGTAAAAATCCGAAAGTGTCTTCGAAAATTTGTAAAAGATATCTAAAAACTTAGTGGAGAGTGTCTTAGAAATTCCAAGAAACTCTCTGTTCACTTCTCGAGATTTCTATGGCACTTTCCAGTCATTTCTTAGAAATCCCTTACGAATTTTCGAAGATACTTTCGAATTTTTACGTAGGTTTTTGATAGTCTCAATAGAAAGTTTTCAAAATTTTCTTAACTCGTCGAGTACTCAAGACAGGAGCTGCCTGGGGATTCATTAGGTGATTCTCGACTAGGGACTACACTATCAAAATTTTTATTTCCTTATCAACATAGGCGTAAAAAAATCTTAAACTTTGACTAAAGCAAACATATCATAAGTACAAAAACTATTGTTCATACCCAGCAACGCCTTTTCTCTAGTTCTTTTGCAATACACTCAGAGCAAATGTTCTTCATGTCTAACTGATCTAATTAGATCTAGTTTCCCTTAATGAATATGAGAAATAAAGGCATGATTAAAGCGTTGTTGTGTCATTATTGATCGTAGATGTCTTTATTCCATTTATAGCACTGAAGCATCTCTGAGCCGTAGCCGTTGAAGTGAGATTTGTTAACTATAAATGCAATAATTTACAATATTCATGAAACAGATTTCCTAATATATTGTAAGTTAAGTAAATCACGACGAAATCTGTATTTTTTTCAATTATCTGAGCCTCCTCAAGCCTCCCCAATTGGTTTTTAGGGGAGGCTTAAGCCTCCCCAAGCCTAATGGCTCCGCCGCCTATGTATCGATGGTCGTAGACATTTGCAGATTTAGTCGAAACATGTTGAATCAGAAGCAAATTTTAGCTTACCAATTTGATTCTTATTGTTTTTATCAGCTTTTGGTTGAACTTTGTGATCTTTAATAGCTGCTTTATCTTTAACTTTCATTGATCGTAATTGACCATTAACTTGAAAGAATACTTCACGGTCGCCTGTTGCAATCATTAAGTCACTTATCGCTAATACAACAATATGAAGAACTTTTCCACGTTCAATTTCAATGCTAAATAATTATAAATAAATAAATAAATAAATGTATATATTTTTTATCAATATTCCCTTTAATCCTATCAAAAAAAATTAACTTACTCCAACGTTTCATTGAGAGTTGGTCCAACAAAAAATACTCGTGTTGGATAAAGATCAACGGGACCATACTGTTTTTTAAAATCAATGTATTCTTCAAGAACTTTAGGAAACATAACATATGACATAACATCACATTTACGAATAATGTCATCACCGAATTTCTTTTTTAATTCTGCTTCAATTTTATCGAAATCTAATTGTTCAGTATCAGCGCCTGGACGACCATCAATTCTTTTCTTTTCTTTTAATATTTGTGTACGAAGTGGCTCAGGAAATCCACCATGTGGCTAGAATATAGGATAGTGTTTTTAGTTCACATAGGAAAGAAGAAAAAAAACGAAGACTTACTTGGCCAAGTTGACCTTGCATAAATTCTACAACACTTGATGGGAACGAAAGTTCATCGCCACGTTCACGTACTTCTTTAGCTGTCAAATTATTTTGCACCATAAATTGTGCAAGATCGCCAACGACTTTTGATGATGGCGTTACTTTAATGATATCGCCTAAAACTTGATTAGCTTCGATATATGATTTTTTAACATTTTCAAATTGTGAACCAAGACCAAGACTAAATGCTTGAAACTAAATAAAGAATTTTCAAAACAAAACATAAAATGAATGTCCATTCAAATATGTTATTGTAATATTTTTTACTTGCAAATTTGTGTATTGTCCGCCCGGTATTTCATTTTTATATACATCAGCATTACCACTTTTCATTGTCGTTGTACATTCAAATGGTGCATAAAGTAAACGTGTTTGTTCCCAAAATGCCGAATATTCATTGACTTTTTCCAAGTCAATACCTGTATTATATTTTGTATTTTGTAATGCAGCAACAACACCGCCCATCGTTGGTTGAGATGTCATACCGCTCACAGAGTCAACAGCTACATCGACAATATCAGCACCGGCTTCAAGAGCTGCTAGATAATTAGCAACGCCAGTTCCGGCTGTATCACTAGAATTCGAAAACATTTTCTTAGCTTTAAGAAAATAGATGAATGTCATTGTAGTGCATAGTATAGAAAATATCTTGCTATCAATTATTCAATATTATTCAATGTGCCAAATAAGAAATTGAGTAAACATCCGTTCTACTTACTGTGTATGTAAATGAATGGGCAAATCTGGATGTTTCTGTCGAATAGCATCAATTAAAATTTTTGTCGCTTGAGGTTTAAGAAGACCAGCCATATCTAATTGAAGAGTTTATACATTCTTTCAATTCAATATACAGTAGCATTTATTACCTTTGATAGATAAAATATGTATGCCCATTTTAACAAGTTCATCGACAACTTTAGTATAATAGTCTAAGTTATATTTTGTACGCGATTTATCTGCAACATCTCCTGTATAACAAACAGCAGCTGATATGACACCATTTGCTTTTCCAACAGCATCAATCCCAACTTTCATATTCGGTAAATAATTTAATGAATCGAATATACGAAATATGTCCATTCCATGATCAACAGCCATTTGACAGAAACCATCAATGACATTATCTGGATAGTTCGAATATCCAACAGCATTCGCACCACGTAATAACATTTGAAATGGAATATTTGGAATAATTTCTCGTAGTTCACTTAAACGATCCCATGGACATTCGTGTAGAAAACGAAGAGCAACATCGAATGTTGCACCTAGATTAGTAACATCAATCAAAATTTATATGCAACAAACAAATTAGTTAATTTTGTTTTATTTTACCTCCCCAATTTTCTAAACTGAAAAATTGAGGAAAATTTTTCGCCACAAATGGTGCTGATTTTTTCAAATCACGTGTACGTACACGTGTTGCTAATAAACTTTGATGTGCATCACGCATAGTTGTGTCCATAATTAAAGCTCTAAACAAGAAAACAATCATTTCGTTATATAGATATATATAAATGCCGTATCTTACTGTGGATGTTTACGAACAGCTTTAGCAAAACCTGCAGGTCCTTCTTTCATCAATACTTGACGCCAACCATTTGGAATTTCTTTCCTTTTTACATGCGGAAGTTCTGGTTTTATATGCATCGGTTTAATATCTGTGCCCAATGGTGTTAAAGGTCCATTGACTAATACTTCCGATAGATAGGAAAGTAATTTTTGTGCACGATTTTGTGCAGGCAAAAATTTAAATAATATAGGATTTTCATCGAGGAAACTCGTAGTGATCGAGCCTTCAAGAAATTGTTGATGATGAAGAACATTGAGTAAAAATGGAATGTTTGTTTTGACACCTGCAAGAAAAGAAAATCAATAGTAATATTTTTCTTTTTCCATCTTTGAATTTTTCACCTCGAATACGAAATTCTGTAAGTGCACGAACCATTTTAGCACATGCTTCTTGATGATTACGTGCGTGAGCAATCACTTTAACCAATAAGGAATCATAGAATGGACTGATAACAGCATCTGTATAAGCAGAAGCGCTATCAATACGAATACCTGAAGGAGACAAAAGAAAGAAAAAAAAGTATGATCATACTCATCGAACCAATTAATAAAAGATTTTGTTTATCTTTCTTAACTAACCAAATCCTTCTGCTGATCGAAACACATCAATTCGGCCAACATCAGGCGTAAAATTATTTGCCGGGTCTTCTGTTGTCATTCGACATTGCACAGTAGCACCCATGATTTTTATTTTGTCTTGCTCAAGACCTAGATCTGCTAAACGTGAACCTTCAGCTATTTTTATTTGTGATTGTACTATATCGATTCCTGTTATTTCTTCTGAACATGTATGTTCAACTTGTAGACGACAATTAACTTCAATAAAATAATGTCGTCCTTGATCATCAAGTAAAAATTCAACTGTTCCAGCATTTTGATAGCCAACATGTCTAGCTAAACGAACAGCATCAGAAGTCATACGATCTCGAAGTTTTGGATCTAAGTTTGTTGCTGGTGCTACTTCAATAACCTTTTGATGGCGTCGTTGTACAGAACAATCTCGTTCATATAAATGTGAAACACCTCCATAATGATCACCGATGACTTGTACTTCAATATGTCTTGCTTGTGTAACAAGGCGTTCAGCAAATAAACTTCCATCGCCAACAGCTGCTTTCGCTTCTGATGAAGCTCGTTGAAAAGCTTCTTCTAATTCACCTTCATTTCTTGCTATGCGCATTCCTCGACCACCACCACCGCGTGCTGCTTTAAGCATTATTGGATAGCCATGTTCTTTAACAAATACGCGTACTGCATCAAGATTATCAACAGCATGGGTTGTACCAGGAATAATTGGAACTTTAGCATCGATAGCTGAAAAATGTATAAAATAGTTTTGCAAATAATTTCATATATTTCGTTCTTCTCTTTTTTGCTTTTACCTGATTGTCGAGCATTTAACTTGTTACCCATACGATAGATAACATCATGTGTTGGACCAACAAATACAATACCAGCATCAAGACATGCTTTAGCAAAATCTCCATTTTCCGATAGAAAACCATAACCTGGATGAATGGCATCGACATCATTTTTTACAGCAACTTTAATGATTTCTGGAATATTTAAATATGCTGCAATCGGTGATAAACCTTTCCCAATTTTAAATGATTCGTCAGCTTTGATACGATGTAATTGTCCTTCATCTTCAGCGGAATAAATCGCGACTGTTCGAATATTAATTTCGCTGCATGCACGAAATACGCGAATTGCAATTTCACCACGATTTGCCACAAGAAGTTTATTAATTTTTCGACCTTTGTATTGTTTTTGCTCATTATTTTTACTTGAAAGTAAACGTTTACATGAGGCAAATGTTGAACGCGTACAATAGGATGTTTGAATAAGATTGCTGACACGATACATACTTTTATTTAATGAAAAAAAAAAATGTTACTCGATCTCTTTATTCATATCTAAAAGAAAATCAAAGATTGATTAAAAGGACAATTTTTGTTTTACCACTAGAAATCCTCTAATGAAACAAGAAAAAGAAATACACTATTTACAGTAGTGTCTGTGACCTATGAACTGTAGACTTTATTTGTACTGCACCTTGGAATTATAGAGTGATTTTTTTTCTTTCTTTAAATATCGTTGGCAAGTAACTTACCTGGTGAATTTTATCCAAGCAAAATGAGTGAACCACAAGAATTTATTATTGACGAAGGATTGATTATTATTTTTAAAATGGGTTATTTTTAATATGGCTATTTTCGATGCTTAGACAAATATAAAAGTTCTGTTAACATGCAATCAGTAGATTTGTTTCGATTGGGAATTTGACGTCGGGTCTCTAGCAGCGCTCAATAGATTGATTTCTACAGCAACTTGATATAAACAGTAACAAAAACGTTTCATGATATTAGAAAAATCTTTCTTCTGAATCACATACAACCAGTCATCACTCATCTTTCCTAGATGATTATAATTTAATGTATCTAAGCGAGAACTGCTGCTTGTTTTATTGATCCTCATCAAGGACAGAAATTATCAAAAATAGTTTTGACTTTTGAATATTGTTTAAAATCCAATCGAATCAATTCGCGTAGAAATTCTATCCTATCTAAATGCAATAACGTTCAGATAGTTTTCTTTTTATCACAGTAACCGAAGCACTTTTTGAAAAATTAGTACAACTAGAGTTTATTAACCAAAAAAAAATTTTTTTTATTCATAAACTCATTGATTACCATAACATGTTCTCGATATACTATGTGGCATGAAATTAATGATTTCTATTTAACCACGTCATTATTAAATCCATGAAAATTATATTTACTTCAGTTCTATTCTAATCGTATCGTGCCTCATAAAGCATAGCTTAGTGTTTCTCCGTCTCACGTAAATATTATTTATTATTCGCTTTAATTTCCCTTCATGTCATGTTTACTGATGCACCACCTTAGAGGAAAAATAAGTTTTTCAAGAAACATTTATGAATAAGACTATTCAAAACCTATTTGTAAATATTTTATCATCGTTTGTAGAACAAGTTTTTTTTTCGTACTCAATACCCTTTCTGATAGCATTCTGGCTTTGACATTATACATCTCGATGCTTTTTTTCTTTTATTTTAAAGATGAAGTGTGTCACTAACGAGTTGCAAAGATGATTGCACGTTTTTCGTCACCTAACCCTAGCTGGTATCATTATATGGATGAATGATGATGATGGTGGTGGTGGTACCTCGATCAACTAGACTATTTATCTTTTTCACTTTACGATGAAACTATCGATTATAATTATTATTTGTAGTTAGTGTCTTCAAGAGAAAATAATTACTAAAATCAAATATATAGATTTAATCAAGTCATAATAATCATTTTGTTTTTCTTTAGAGGCCTTGTCGTTTGCGAAAGAAAAGCTTCGACCATCTGTTTCGTTTCGATTAAAGACAATAAATAAAAATTATATCAAGAAAAAAAAAAAGAAATGCTGATATTTACTCATAATTAGCCAAAAAATGTATTTGTTGTCGTGATGTCGTCTGTTATTCATATACAACTAAACAATTTCCGTTCATTACCTGAGAGCAAAAAAGCGACTAAAAGACAAATATCGTTCTTTTGCTCCGTTCTACTTTGTTTGATTTTTCATTGGATGGTTTCCTAATAATAGAAACTATTACTAAAAACAACCTACGTAATCTTTTTGTTTTCACTAGCGGTCGACTATCTATTTCTTTCACGTGTACAATAACTTCCTATCGCCAGCAACTAATCGACATAAGTTTCAACGCCTATTTATAGTAAATACGATACAAAGAAAAAAAATCTGCGTATACTACATTTTGCAAGCCAAGACTGTGTCGTCACGAGTAATTGAAAAATGTCAAAGGGTGCATTTTTCTTTTATACACCAGATGATCAAAGTACAACATAAGGGGGCGTGGTGTTTGTACTTTTTGTACAGAATGAAAATATAGAGGTAAAATAAGAACAGAAAGAAAAAGAATGCGGAACACAAGCCTAAAGAACGGCACAAATATTTGGTAGTATGATAAGAGAGAATAAATGAGGGCATTTCTTCTAAGATTTTCACGCTCCAGTATCACGTACATTTGAATATTGGAAAAAGTGTCCAATTTTATTTTTATTGAATATATGTACAAACTGTAACTTTTTTTTCTATAAAATTGACATTTAGCTTCATGCTATTTTAACAATAAAAGCAAAATAAACGATCGAAATGAATAGTTCATCGTTTGTTTTTAGTTGCAATATCAGACTGTTACAAACACATTGTACGATGAGCGATCATCAACAAAAGCATACAACATCCAAAGACAAGCAAACCCGACTGTATTACATGATTATGCAACAGTTACAACATAGACTGATAGCATTCATTTCCTTTTACGTAATTTCATGTCGTTGAAACTATGAGTAATATTCAATTTGTATTGATCAGAGCAGTGACATTCAACGATGTCTATTTTTTGTTTGACGTTGAATTAATCTCGTATGAATTGCAATTGTTAAGGAACTAATAACATTTTATATTGAATACAAAATAGAACAGTGAGACAAGACAATGTCATTTATCTAAAACAAATTATCAAATATTTTTAGTTATAAATCTATATTTAGCGAGTATGAATTATCAATAATCTTAGACTAGTTAACATCGACAAAAAAATTTGATGTGAATTTTCTAATCAACGACAGCCAAAGAAATTATTTTCATTGTTGTCGTTGGTTTTATTAGGCAAAAAAAAACAATCTAAAATCTTTCTCACATACAACACTCAAATATGGCCTAAAAAACAACAAACAAACAAAAAAGAAATGAAAAGAAACCATCTCGTTTTTAACTCTTGTTCTAATAATCACAACAAAAGGCATGCTTGTGTCAAATTTTTTTAAAGAAGTTTTTCTTGTTTGAAATAGAAAAGAAAAAAGAAAACGTAGTTTTTTTTAGTCATCACACTTAGGTAGAAAGTTAAATAAAGTAGCCTAGAACGAAAGCACGGAAGTAAATGGACACAATCGATTCTGATTGTATTTTATGCTGCTCCACTATTACCACTGTTTGCTTGAGTATCATGTGAAGAATAAGGAGACGGTAGTGATTGAGATTGATCAGCAGTTAACGGCGGATTTGCTTGAAATATATTTGCTTGAGGCCAAAGGCGATGGCATTCATTACGATATTTTTCAAGTGTTGAATTCTCAACAAGACCATAGTCACCCTGTTGCATACTTTCATATATGGTTGTGCAAGTCTGAACAGATTACAGAAAGAAATTCGTGAAGAAAAACATGTCTTTTTGAGTATAGAAAACTAACTTTTAAATTTTGGTTCGTGAAATTTGTATCTAATGTTGTAAGAAATTCCATAATTTTGAGATTATTCGATGGATTAATCAAAAACATTATTTTTGCGGCTAGATAAATAAATAGACAACAGGAATGTAATTTACCATCTAGTATTACACTCAAGATATATCAATATCATGAAACTATTGATCGAAGAGTAACTAAGGGATAGGAAACGTTATGTTTCTATTCCAGCATTGATAAAAGAAGATTTAATGGATACTTCTTCGTTCCACTTTTAGAACGGTAAAAAGTAATGTCTCACTATTTTGATTCTATCAAAACCACAACAACAAGGAAAAAATTGTCGTGGATATACTATTGTTGTTATGATATCAGTTAAAAGATTACTATTTCCTATATCAACATCGATCCAGAGAAAATTTCCTAAACGATTTCATGAGATATTGAAGTGCTTTTTTAGTCGTTAATTTTTCTCCTATGTCTGAAGAATTTGTTAGAGTACATAGCATATACAAATACCTTCTATTACACCTGATATAAAATCTCTACCGGAGATATCTTCTATTGTATAGAGAAAGGATAAATAAAGTTACCTTCAGCACGATGCGTTAATGAATTGAAGTTATTCTTAATAAATTCATTATTGATATCTTCAACTTTTTTTATTGAATTTCCTTGTTTAATATCAAAAGTTTGTAATTCTTCGTCAATTAATGTTCGAACTCGTTCATCACTTATTGGCTCATCTGTGACTAAAGAAATAGAAAATATTATTAAAAAATCTACAACAATGAATTTTCTTATTACTTAATTTAAGAAATTTCATTAGACATAAATGAACTTTTGGATTATTGGAATCTAACTTTTTCATTCGTTTCAAACAACGTAACATTAATAAATATTTTTTACGTCGATAATAAACTTCAAAACCTAAATAATGAGTTTCGAGAAAATTCGACGAAAAGTCTTCAAGCGGTTGTAAAAATCGCATTGCTTCTTCTAACGGTTTTTCACACTAAAACACAGCAGCAAAACGACAAATGCAGATCGATAAATCGAAATAGGAGAGGATATTTATTGAACATACACGTTCTAATTTTTCAGCATTAATTTCATCTTCTTTGACTTTTTCTTCTTCGCCATCATCCTTATTTCGACTACGTTGAAATTCTTTTTTCTTTCGTTCAGCATCGATTTGTTTTTGTTTTTCTTGTTGTTCACGTAATTGTTGTTTGCGTAGTTTACTTTTTAATTTTTTTGCTTCAGCTGCCGACATGTTAGCTAAAGGAAAATATAATTAGTTGTGAACGAAATTTTATTGAGCAAAGAAAAAGTAATGCATAGATTGGTGAAGATAGTTTGGATGTAAAACAAAAAGCATGCTTTTTTTCTAGCCTAATCCCTCGTTGATGCTTGATAAAAGTTTCTATTGAAAATTGTTATAGCAAAATTAATTCTGTTGAAGTATTATTCCTGAGATTTTACGGTCTGCTAACATTCATGGAATAAATTTTTGCTATAAATTCTAGATTTCATTAATTTTTTGCCTATGATTATGTATAAAAGATCCTTTTCTTTTGATACTATCAATGATCGTGCCAATAAGCAGGGACGGCGCGAACGGGGGGGGGGGGCCACGTTTGAAAATTTTTTTTAAATTTTTAAACGGATTTAAAAAAAAAATAAAAATTTTTAATTTTTTAACACCGATTTTTA